>CABHPQ010170608.1:0-17500 GCA_902168405.1 Peromyscus aztecus | reverse complement strand
ACAGGGTCTCATAGCCTATGCTGGCCTTGAACTCACTATGTCTGTAAGGATGAGTTTGAACTGGAGTGCTGAGATTAAAAGCATGCAGCATTACATCCAGTTTATGCATGGTGGGGACAGAATCCAGGGCTTAGTGCATGCTGGGTAAACACTCCACCAACTGAGCCACATACCCAGCCAACACACACCACAATGGATTCACTTCAGATCCAAATCAATGGAGTCAGCTGATCATAGACCAATGCCTCTGAAGCCAAGAGCTAAAATAAATTTACCTGGCCGCCGCCACATTTCCTTCCATCTGCCATGCGGTGGCCCAGGTTGAACCTGAATAAAAGGACCCTTATGTGCTTGCATCAGAAACCTGCTCCTTGGTGGTCTCTGGGGGTTTCTTGAAATGGGTACAACATTTGGTGCATTGGCCAGGAGCCCCCATGACCCCATGGGACTCCAGACCGAAGGGTTCCCAACTGGCTGGTAAGTGTGTCTCTAAGTGTCTGTGTACAATTTCATCTCTGTGGCATGCCTAGGTCTGTGATTGTGATCAGGACCAGTTAATGGGTGGACACACTACAGACCATGATCACAAGGGGCTGAAAGACATTTCAGACTCCATTAGTGGGTTTAGTGGGGGTGGAGAACCCCACATCTGTAATAGAACCCCACATCTGTAGTATAGATGACATGGGTCACTCCCATGGACCAGCATGAGG
This sequence comes from Peromyscus aztecus, assembly GCA_902168405.1. Taxonomy (NCBI): domain Eukaryota; kingdom Metazoa; phylum Chordata; class Mammalia; order Rodentia; family Cricetidae; genus Peromyscus; species Peromyscus aztecus. The sequence continues at coordinate 16,787 of CABHPQ010170608.1, read as the reverse complement.
TTGGCGTCTTTTTGGTTTTGTCTGCAGGTGCCAGGAGAGCTGTTTTGTTGTCTTGTCTGATGTTGTAAAAAGTTTTGTTTGCCTTTCTGTTGAAATGTCCTACCTATATGAGTGTGTAAATGTGTGAGAAGCGTGGCCACATGTATGCATGTTTTATGCCTGGGCTTGTGTGTGCATTGTGACTCCTGGGCCGGATGGCCAGCGGAAAGGATGGAGGTCCCTTTGGTTGAGTGGGACACACTAACAGAATTCCCCCATTGTTTCCTTGCTCTCTGACCTGAGCTCAGCAGCGAGTGCACTTCAATGAGTCCCAAGGGCGGCTGTGTGCAGCCCAGGGGCTACCACAGGGACCTAGGGTGCCACTGAGTGGGCTAGGTGGGCTTGAGCACCACAGGGTCCAGATGTGGGTTTGAGGCCAGAGGGAGCCATGGGGTGGAGGCTTTACAGCACAGCGAGGGTGGCGGTTCTGGCTGCCCCCCCCCCCCCCAGGAGTTGGAGAGTTGTGGGACAGAGCTGGTGGAGCCAGCAGAGGCCTCGAGGAGCTCAGAGTGTGCCTGAACCAGACAGGGGCTGGTGGAGAACTAACTGCCCCTCCAGGGTCACAGCTGAGAAGTGGCCTACAGGTTTGTGGGCCCAACCAGTCTGCCACTCTCATGCACTTGAAAATCTGAGGTTAACAGTGATCTTCTGTCCCCATGGTGTGCGACTTCTGGGTCCTCTTCCTCTCCCATGCTGATGGGTGGGGCTCCCAAGGCACGCCCTGGGGCCAAACCTGAAGGAGGTTTAGCTCCAAGCGTGGAATGGAATGTCACTGCCTATGGTTGCTAAGCTACCACGGCTATGTTATAAGGCTAACCAACAGTTTCTTGTCTGTGGTTCAGGGCTGATGTAAATTTAGTTATTCTTGTTATGGTATATGCATGTATTTCTGCTCTTGTTTAAAATATTGTAGCTTTACAATATATTCTAGACTACTGAGGGAAATCACAAGGAAGATTTTGGTAAAAGTTTCTGTTTAAAAAAGGAAAGGAAAATACACATGCTTTTAACCAAAATCTGTAGTTCTTGGTGGGACTCAAAGGTATGAGTCCACTCTTGCTGTTTTATAGACACCTATTACCTGCTTTGTCTATTATATGAATTTGAGTACAGATTGGTACTGCTGATGTACTGAAAGCTTTTATGCCATTTTGTAAGGTAGCTCATGTAGGCCTCAGAGGATTAAAAGAGTCATAAAACTTGGATCCACTTCACAGAGGTTGGAAGGACCCCAGATAAGTGCAGCTGATACCTAAGGATGGTATTTTCTCTCTCTCTCTCCTAGTTTTGGGACTCCTGCTCTTCCCAATTACTAAGGATATGGGTCTAAGGTTTCCACATAAGTTCATAAATTTTAACTTCTGTTCCCAGTTTAAGTTTGTCTCAACAGGTTTCCACTGGCAGACACCTCCAAGTTTCAGTTGCTGACTACACTGCTCCAGATGACTGTGAACTCCGGACTTGCTAAAAGCTGACGTGGACCAGCCCAGACAACGTGATTGTTCCGTGTCTCCATGGGGTCAGACAGCCACATGCTTCTGACAGATGCCCCATTGCCCGGCCTTTGACCAGCCTTTCAGCCTTTTTGGGGCCCTGACAATGGCGCCCCAATGCCAGCTTGTAGCAGTTCCAGAAGAGAATACGTCGTCCCATGTTCCCTGTTCAGAAAAGGTTGAAATGCTGGGTCAAAAGGAAACTCCCTGGCATAGAGGCAAGATGGCCAACTATAATGCTCATTGGCATACTAGGAAAATAGGTTCAGAGTTGCCAATAGATAAATTTATTAACTGAAGTGGTTCTGCAATAAGATAAGACACTTGGCCTTCTTTATGCAGAACCAAAGAGGTACTATATAAGATGTTAATCTGGTTGTACTCAAAGATCAGAACTACAGGGCCTTTAGAATGGCAACAGATACAAATGTTACTACCCTAGAAAAATCTGTTAGCTCATGGTTCTTAGGTCCCAATACCCTTGAACCTCTGGACAGGTAGGACTCACGATTGAGTCCTGTCATTGGTACTTGTGAAGGGGGGAATGTGGACTTTACAGGCTCTATCTTAGGGAAAGGGCCACCATCTGAGACCACCTGCTGTACTCAGTTCCAGGAAGGACCTCAGGAATGTGCCATGACAACTCAAACAGATACAGAGCAGAATCCTCCTGCAGACACCCTGTCTGCGGTTTATGACCCTTGAAGATATCTAGATAATCCTGCTAAGCAGTCCAGATAATCCTGTTCAGTGGGTTGTGGTTCCCTGACAAAAGTCTAACCCAAAGGTTTCAAATGTGGTTTCATGCCTAAAGTCTAGACCAATAGTTTCAAAAAATCGCCTTGCCCCATAACCTTTCTACCCCATCCCAAGTTGCCAATTCCTGGCTTGTGGTTTTTCCTAATAAAAACTCTCTACACCTGGGCTTGTGGCCGCTGCCACATTTCTTTCCATCTGCCATGCAGTGGCCCAGGTTGAACCTGAATAAAAGGACCCTTATGTGCTTGCATTGGGAATAAATAAATAAATTTATCTTCTTTACACAAGCAATCAAAACCCCTCAAAACAACATAATGGTGCATAGCAGGTGATTGGACATTGGCTGTGCCCAGATGTGGCGTCTTCAGAGAGACATCGCTCACCTGTGCATCCTGCAATTGACTGTGGGCAAAGCCTTTGTCAAGAGGCTCTCTCAGACTGACTGGAGCGACTCTGACTTTTAAAGGGGGGAAGGGCTGCTCTTCCAAAATGTCCGTATCCTAAATATGGAGGCATTTCAGACTGAAGGAGGCCAAGTAGAGGGTGCAGGGGTGCATGCCTGTCACCCCAGGGCCAGAGAGGCCAAGGAAGGAAGACATTAAGGTACAGACCTGTCTGGGTTAGACAGGGAGTTACAGGACAGCCCCATCTATGTAGGGAGACTTGATCTTAAGGAACCAGAAAAAGAAACAAAGAGACATTCTGTAAAGGAGGCTAAAAAGGCAGTTACTACTAAACCCAGTGCTGACCCCAGACCGCATCCTCAGCTGATGAGGGAAGGTCCTATACAGACCCCTCCGAGGGCACTGGAGACTAAGGGCTCAGTGAGTAAAGCCTGCCAGTCAAGCATGAGGACCTGAATTTGGATCTCCAACACTCACCTAAAAGCTGTGTGTGGTGGCATGTAATCCCAGTGCTGAGGAGGGAGAGACAGGAAGATCTCAGGGCTGACTAATCAGCCATCCTAACCAATCAGTGAATGACCCTGAATCAGAAATTAAGGTGAGAGAGACTGAGGAACACCCTGGACCTTACCCTCTGGGGAAAAAATGCAACTGTGCCTGTATGTGCGTCAACAGACCAAATTAGAATACTATCAAGAGATTAGATGGAATGCTGTGTAAACACCAGGTTTACAGCTGAGTAACCAGATTACGTAAGGTCTGCCTCTGTTCTTTGGAAGTAAATGTAGAGTGACAGGCCAATGGGAAAATCACCCTGCCCCTGGCCTGCCCCAACCCCCATGACTCCCCAGTTCTCTCTTTATAGGAGGTTGCTGGTGTGGACAGCTTGGTCAGGGTATATGTCCCCTTCTCATTAAGTGAATTCTTTCAAATAAAAGAGACTGGGGTCTTATACTACTAATTCTCCCACCTTCATTAAAGAGGTCCAATATATCACCCAATCTTACAGCCTCACTGTCTTAGGATTCCTATTGCTATGAAGAGACACCATGACCATGGCAACTCTTATAAAGGAAAATATTCAATAGGGGCTGGCTTACAGTTTCAAAGGTTTAGTCTATTATTGGCATGGCAGGTACAGACAGACATAGTGCCGGAGAAGGAGCTGAGAGTTCTGCATCTTGATCTGCAGGCAGCAGAAGCCACTGTATGCCACCCTGGGAGTACCTTGAGCAAATGAAACCTCAAAGCCCACCTCCACAGTGACACACTTCCTCCAAGGCCATACCTCCTATTAGTGCCACTCCCTATGGTCCAAGCATTCAAACACACGAGTCTATGGGGAATGTACCTATTCAAACCACCACACTCACTTTTCAAGACATTTATGTGATTCTCACCAACAACCTTCTTCCTGAGGAGTGCAGGTAAGTCTGGGACCAGGCTAGGGCACATGCAGACAAAATCCCCAACCAGATTCCTGAATGGAATTACAATACCCCAGGGGGCATTTTAGCTAGAGATCAATTTATAACTCACCACCTGACTGGTCTCCATAAGGCTGCCCTCAAAGCAGTAAATTATGAAAAACTCCAAGAGGTCATCCAGGACAAACATGAAAACCCACCTCAATTCCTAGACCACCTTACAAAGGCCCTCTTAACAATATACCAATCTGGATCCCCAAACTCCAGGTGGACAATTCCTCATGACCTACTTCTTCCAGAGATTCCCTGACATTAGGGCCAAACCTAAACATCTCGAAAGGGGGCCCCTGACTCCACAGGCAGAAGTCCCATCACTGGCCTTCAGGACAAAACCATGGGAGAGATGAAAGAGGCTAAAAACAACAACAAAATGCTGGCCAAGGCCTTCCAGCCAGCCATAGCAACTGCTCAGGCTCCCTTTCCTCCCACAGCCCAAGGACCTCTGGGTCCCTCCTTCAAATGTGGTCAAGAGGGTCACTGGGCCCCAGCCTGCCCAAACCCTTGAAAACCACCCTGATGATGTCCAAGGTGCCATCAAGAGGGACATTGGACTGTTGACTGTCCCCAAGTCCCTCACAGTTTAGAGACATCAGACCCAGATCATCCTTTAGCCAGCCTCCTAGGTCTTGCCATGGACAACTGAGGGAACCTGGGCTCCCTTGGCCCAACCACCACCATGCCCAACAGGAGCATTCGGTAGTTATTATGGTATCAGGGTGACCCATCTCCTTTCTTCTGAACACTGGGGCCATTTACTCGGTCCTGATGGAGTTTTGAGGGTCCACCTCTCCTTCTCACTCACCTATTGCTGGGGTAGGTCAGCCTTATCAGCCTTATTCACCAAACTCTACCACTCAGTTGTATCTTTGGGGGTGTTCCCCTTACCCACTCCTTCCCAATGGTGCCAGCCTGTCCCATCCCCTTGCTGGGAAGGGATCTCCTAGCCAAAGTGGGAGCTTCTGTTTCCTTTGTCCCCATCCACTTGACCTCAGACTTGCCAGCTCCTCCCCTCGCCTTCTTCTCCAAACCACACAATCCAACATACCTTCTCCCTTGCTGGACTTCTAGGTAGATCCCCGAATACGTGACACCCAAACCCCCCTAGAGCCAAACATCGCCGGCCCCTCATCATCCAATTAAAAACCCTACCAGTTACATCATCCAGGTCCAGTATTCACTCTCTCTCCAAACGCTCAGGGACTTAAACCTCTTATCTCTGACCTCTTAAGAAAAAAACTTTTAAAAAAAGTAAAAAATAATAATAATTAAAAAAAAACTTTTTGCATGCCACGTGTTCCCCCTTTAACAACCTCATAAAAAAACAAAACCCAATCTACCACTTGGTTCAGGATCTCCAACTCATTAACTCTGCAGTGGTTCCTCTTCAAACCATCATACCCAAGCCCTGTACTTGCCTCTCCACTCTCCCCTCAGAGACCTCTCATTTCTCTGTCCTAGACTTCAAGGATGCCTTCTTTTCCATTCCTCTCAACCCCAGACACAAAACATCTTTTCCTTTACTTGGACTGACTCAGACACTCACATGTCTACTTAACTCACTTGGACTGTCCTACCCCAGGGGTTCCGGGACAGCTCACATCTATTCAGCCAGGCTTTGGCTTCTGATTTACTCTTTTGTCCCTTCTTAAACCCAAGCTTATACAATACAGATGATCTTCTCTGTAGTCCGTCCCTACAAATTAGCGAGGCTGACACCTCTTCTCTACTAAACTTCTTGTCTGGCTGGGGACATAGGGTCTCATCCTTTAAGGTCCAGCTATCACCCCTCAGGTTACTTATCTGGGATTATTATTCCAACTCATAAGGCCATCATCCCAGATAGAAAACACCTAATCCAGTCACTCTTAGTCCCCATCACCAAGGGCAGAATTATATCCTTCCTAGAGCGGCTGTTTTCTTATGCTCTTTGAAACCCCTCTTCCTCCCTTTTTGATCACTCCCTATATGAAGTGGCCCTTGGCCCCCACATGAGTCCATCCTTGCAACCATTGCCAAGCCTTTTTGTAAGCATCAACAGGCTCCAGGTCCTGACCCTACACATTCCAGATCTCTCTCTGAGTTACAGAGAAGGAAGAATACGTCCTCAGGGTCCTGGGTCACCAACTGGGAAACTTTCTTTGTGCCCATCATATACTTATCAAAATAACTAGACCATACTGCCCAATGATGGACACCTTGCCTATGTGCTCTGGTCACAGCCAAACTCCTTATTTGTGAATCAAGCTTTAGTGGGGGGGGGGGGGGGGGGGGTTTGCACACCTTTAATCCCAGTAATTGAGAGGCAGAAGCAGGCAGATCTCTGTGAGTTTGAGGCCAGCCTGTTCTACAGGGTGAGTTCCAGGACAAGGGCTACACAGTGAAACCCTATCTCAAACACACACACACACACACACACACACACACACACACATACACACACACATACACACACACAAAGTTAACCTTTGGGTCACCTACCACTATCTTTTCTTCTCACCACCTATCCTATGTCATAATGTATAAGGGTTTCCAAACACATCTTTTTCCTGAGTTCTCTCCCTTCAGGTAGCATTGGTAGAGGATGCCACCCTTACCTTTCATCCATGCTCACCTCTCAGCATTTCAAAGCTCCTCCCTTGGCCAATCCTGGGATACTCTCCATCACATTCTTGCATTGAGACCCTAGAAGAGCTATTACCTCATCCACACACATACATAAGGGCCTCTACCTCAGGCTACCTACACCTATACAGGGGGTCCAGAAGCAGGATACATCATCATCTTGGACACCAACGTGGTGGAGGAACAGGCCCTCCCAGCTCAACCACAAACCAACAGACTGAACTACTAACTCTTACTCATGCCCTTGAACTAGCAAAGGGACAATCCCTAGATCTCTACACAGACTCCAAGGATGCCTTTCATCCCTTCTATCACACTCAGCCATCTGGGAGGAGTTCGGACTCCAAACAACAATGGGAGGATCAATAACCAACCCATGGCCATGTTGAAGGGCTCCCATCTTCCCATGGCTATAGGAATTGTTCACTGCCAACCACACCAAGTGGGCAATTCCGTCGTCTTCAGGGGAACAACTGAGCCAATGAAGGGGCTAGAGCTGCAGCTCTTGGAGGCTTGGGTCCTTCACATTTCACAAGACATCCTTACTTTACAGCTCACATCTTCACTATCATCCCCAGACACTCAATTCTATACTATGTGCACCAGCTCTTTCACCCTAATAGCCAGGCTTTATCTCACTTCTCACTTCACTAAGGCCCATCTACTACTCACCCACAAGAATTTGGGTTTGTTGTTGTTGTTTTGGGGTTTTTTTGTTGTTGTTGTTGTTGTTTTGTGGGTTTTTTTGAGGGGGTTGTTGTTTTCTGTTGGTTGGTTGGTTGGGTGGGTGGTTGGTTGGTTGGTTGGTTGGTTGGTTGGTTGGTTGGTTGGTTTTAGGTTTCTCTGTATAGCCCTGGCTGTCCTGGAACTCACTTTGTAGACCAAGTTGGCCTCAAACTCATAGAGATCTGCCTGTCTCTGCCTCCCGAGTGCTAGATTAATGGTGTGTACAATCCTGGCTGGATTTGTCCTTCTCAAAGACTATCACTGCCTCTTGCAAGATCTGTCAGGGGATCTCATCCAAGAATCAACTGGCAATTCAATTTTACCTACATGCCCACTGTCAGAAGAATCTGATACCTCCTGGTCCTGGTGAACTTTTTTTTCAGGGTGACTGGAAGCATTCTCCACCACCAACAAGGGGCTCAAATAGTCTCAGATCTTCTCTTCTGAGAGATCATTTGTCACTTTGGAGTATTGTATGATATTTTGTGTTCTGACAAATAAAGCTTGCCTGGAGATCAGAGGGCAGAGCTAAGTCACTAGTTAACCATAGAAACCAGGCAGTGGTGGCACATACCTTTAATCCCAGCTCTTGGGAGGACAAAACAGGAAGATCAGGTATTCAAGTCACACTGGGCTACTCATGTACCAGTCTAAAAGAGATACAGAGCCAGATGGTGCATGCCTTTGATCCCAGCACTTGGGAGGTGCACACCTTTGATCCTAGCACTAGGGAGATGAAGACAGGAATATAAGGTGGGTGGAGACAGGATCTCAGTGGTCCACTCAGTCTAAGGATTTATAGAGACAGGATCTCCTATCCCTCCATTCAGTCTGAGGATTAGTAGAGACAGGATCCCCCATTCGGTCTGAGATTTCATAGAGGTAAGAAGTCTCTGGTGACTGGCTGCTCTGCTTCTCTGATATTTCAGCTTTTACCCTCAATATCTGACTCCAAGTTTTTATTGCTAAGGTTAATTAGATTCACACTTCATTGGAGTCCCAACCTCCCTTCAATCATATCATGGCCCTGAGTTTACTTCTCAAATCCCTCAAACTTTATCCAAAGCTCTTGAGATCCCTTGGCATTTCCATATCATCCCTAGTCCTCATGGAAGGTCGAGCAAACCAATCATTGCCTCAAAAACGTTCTTACTGAGTTTTCACAGAACTTCACCTAGACTGGATAAAGCTTGTGCACCTAGCTCTCCTAGGCTGAGGTCCCTCCCCAAATGGCCTCTCTCCATTTCTCTGTTTGAGCTTGTGGGCGACAGCTCTTAACTCCTGCTCTCTTATCTCAGCCTTCACATCTCCCCACTCACTTGCTTAGCCCCCTGCTCACCTACCTGCACTCTATTCTCTGGACATTCATCAACCATTCTCTACCATGGCCTTCTGACCACTCCAACCCATCATCTTTTAATATTGGGAACCTGGTCTTCCCTCTTTCCTGGACCAGTGACCCTACCGCTCTCCCCCAATGGAAAGAGAAATCCTTGTCACTCCCACTTCTGCTAAACTTGAGGGCCTGCCCCAACAGGGTATATATCTCACATCTTAAACCCTTCACTCCAAAATTCAAAACAATGGGATGAATCTTTATTTTACACTTCAACTCCCACAGACCCTTGCTCTCTTAAACTCCAGAAGACACAAAGACTGTCTTTGATCTCTGGCTTCACACAGTTGACCATGCTCAACTCCACTGCATTGGGCCTTGCTCCCTCCTCCTCTATTTCTTCCTTTCTACACCTGCCTAGGGGTGGCTCTGACACAGGGATGTTAACATCCAAGAGACCCTCACTTCTAACCAACAGCCCATCCTATCAAAGGCTGATCTAGTTCCCTAGAACTCCTTTATCCATCTCTCCTTCATGGTCTTACGCAAGTGTTATAGCTCTGAAGGGAAAGGTATCCCAGCAGTCAGAAGCCGAGGGTTACCACAAAATCATGCCTTACAACAAACTTCACTCAAGGGATTTATTGGGAGGGAGTAATCCAGGAGAGTGGCTTCCTCTGCCAGGGTAGAAAAGGGAAGCCCCAAGCTGAACTGGTACAGGGCTTATAGGGCAAAGCTTTCCAAGGTAGAGATTTTCTGGGTAATGATTGGTAGGGTTTCAATGTCAATTTCAAAACTGGTTGGATTTCGTGCTCAGGGATTGGTTGGTTTCATTATCTGGGACTGGCTGGTTTTCATGCTCTGGGATTGATTGATTTTCAATTCCTGAATTGGATAGGGGCAGTGTGTATTTCTTTGGTGCTGGTCTTGGGTCTAGGATTTTCTTTCACTGGCCCTTTTTAACCCTACAGCTTACCTTCATGCCTGTTTTCTATATGACCAAAGCAAAGATTACCGTAAGAAGTGGCCAGAAACTTACCGAGGTTTCCCATCATGGTCCTGCAAATACCATGAAACAAATGTAAGCTTTGTTAATCCCTCCTCTTATCTTTACATATAGAAGGGATCCTTGGACCTCTACATTCAAGCCCCATGGGACACCAGATGGGAGTAGGGTGTCACTGTATTATGACCTATTCAGCAGGTGCCCAGTGAGCACAGTCAAAATACAAAGAGTATATACCCCATTCTCCCAGCATCTAATTACAGGAAAAATGGAAGATGTGATCCAACATTTATCAAAGGTTCTTACCTCCCTAACGTATCCCCTCTTAGATGACACTAATCCCAAACTGCTGCCCTCATGGCTACTCCATCTCTTGTTTCAGACCTTAATCTCCATTTTTCAGTTACTAAATATTGCTCTGCCTGGCTGCTTTGGAGAATGCTGATTGTGTATCCCTCCCAGAACAAACTCACAACCTCCACTTGTGTCTTCATCCATCACCTTATCACCTCTCCCCTCAATACCCTTTGTCAATTGCTCTGAACCAAATATCACTACAGCCCCCTTTCTTTCCCATATTTTTTTCTTTGATATTGCAGGCTGCTTTAACTCCTCAGAGACACATTTTGTGGGCACACAGATTCTTCAGACTATAATGATACCCTAAACCTCAGCACTACCACCCAATCCCTATGCCTGAATGTTCATGACATTTTCATCCTTTGTGACACTCAGATTTACCAGTGCCTACCCATCTGCTGGTCTGGAACTTGTTCCCTGATGTTCCTTTTTCCAAAACTAGAGATATACCTGGTGAAGAATCATCACTGGTTCCCACCACAGAGTTTATAGTGGCAGGGCATGATAAATAAGCTGTTCAAATCTACCCTTTCTTGTAGTTCAGATAACTGCTGGTATCTCCACTGGAACAGTGACACTAACTACTTCTCTAACAAGCCACCATCAACTTTCCCCACAGTCCATCCAAGACTTCTAACAGGTGGTTCAGACCATCCTCACCCTCCAGGGCCATATATACTCACTGGACACCATAATGCTACAAAAATCAGCGAGGACTAGATCAACAGCAGAGAAGGGTGATGTTATCCTGACTTTCTTTTTAGGACTGCCAGCTCCCAAATAACAACATGGGGAATTATTATTAATTATGAAAGCTTGGCCTTTGGCTGAGGCTTGTTCCCAACTAGCTCTTATAACTTAATTATTCTGTTTCTATTAATTAACATTTCAACACATGGCTTTTTACCTGTCATCCATTCTGTATGTCCAACTTGTGCCACGTCTCGCTGACTAAATCCTCATGCCTAGATTCATCCTGCTGAATTCCTCTCTCTGCCAAGAAGTCCTGCCTATCCTCTCCTGCCTATCTATTGGCTGTTCATAAAACCAATCAGAATAAAACATCAACACAAATTTCCCAATGTGTGTTGGGAAATAAATATCCCACAACATTTCCCCCTTTTTATCTAAATAAAAGGAAAGGTTTTTAACTCTAACACAATAAAACTGTATACAATAAGAACAATTATCAAGTAAGTATTACTGTGGAGGCCTACAAAGGTTTCCTAGTGAGAACTGAGCTTGTTTTACCCAGCACAGCGGCATTAGAGGATGGCTTGACCATGTGCATGGTTAGCAGGTGTTTGGAAGGGTCTGCACTTGGATGTGCAGTATGCTTTGACCTAGCAAGAGGAGGTCTTTTGCTCTGTCCCTTGGCATTCCTTTAAAAAGCCCTTTAGAAGAGACAGAAGGAGCCGGTGGATAAGGATCCAGGCCCTTCCGAGCTATCCTGTGTTTCTATCTGTCTCTTTCCCTCTATCCTTCTATCTAAATATTTCTCACTTCTCCCTCCTCAAGAGTAGTAACGTAGGGTAAAAGTTGGAGCAGGTCTCCCACAGATTACATTCACAATGTCCAGTCCATTTGTATTTGGCAAATTTGGAGAAATTATTCTATTATCTATCCTATCTTGATGAGTCCAAAGTTTTATATCTAAACCACTTTCTATCATAATTTGTATTACCATCTTAAAAATATCTTTTTAGACCTTAAAACATTTTCTTAGATAGATAACTTAAGGTTTTAGGTCTCTCATCCTTTATAAACTTTAAATCTCCTTTTAAGGTTGTTTTTCTGAATTTGGTAACAAAGAAAATGGCATAACTATCTAGTCTTCAGCCCCATCAGAGATCCAAAAAGGATAAAATATTACCTAAGTAAACGGGAAGTGCAAAGCAAACAACTTCTAAAACTATAGAAATGACAGAGACAGCTGGCTGCCTGGACAGCTACCCAAGATTCCTCTGCAATGTTGGGGCGTCCATCTTCAGTCTACAGGCCTACAATATCTGACAGACTTTTCTGTGAAGCAGGAATTTTTGAAGGGCTGTCCTACTTTGTCTTGTCAAAGTTCAGCAGTCACTTCCTTTGTGTCCTGCTTGTTCAGTTTGAACAGCATACTGTCAGCAGTTGAGGCAAGGGCAGTTCCTAGCTAAAATGGCTAGCTTTGCCACATAGAAAGCAAACTCCATATGGGGGTTCTTTGATACCCATCATCTTCTCTGAAATAGATCGGTGCTGCCAGGAACAGACATATCTCACTGTCATGAAAAGCCTTATGTTAGTAAAACATCTTAAATGCCATATTTTGTAGCTCTCTGAGGTGTTTGAAGACCACTTATCTTTCTAAAATATATGTTTTACCTAACATGACTATAAGTTTGATTCCTACTACTAACCTGCATTTCTTAACTATCCTAAATAGTTTGTAATAATAGCTTTCAAGGAGTAGAACTTTACATTATATTTTTAAATGAGCTCTATAGGTTCAATACCTTAAATGAAAGTAGAAACATATATATGGATGTTATGACAAAAAAATCCTTAAATTTGTATCAATATACAAAAATACTTAAAGAGTAGAAACATATGTACAGTATAAAAATAGCCTTTAATTTGTCTCAATATACAAAAAATCCATGCCAATGTGCAATGTTTGAGACTAGTAGTTGCTTTTTAGTTTAAAAGTAGATTAAACAAGCTACCTTTTTATCCTATCATTCCTATACCCCCCTTTTTTCTTTTCAGAAAGAGATCCCTTAATTTAAGTTCCTTTGCTTAGTTTCCTCCCCAACCATGTAACGACTTGCAACTAACCTACCTGAACAATGACAGATATCTATAACCCACTGAGTGACCAAAAACCACCCACCCCACCTCTTGGGAATATGGGCATTCTTAAAATTACTTTCTGTTGTCTGGGGGTGATGGCATCTTTAGGGGACCCTGAGAAAATTGAGATAATGGTCAAGTCCTGAGAGAGTTAGCTGTAACATTTGTTGTTCAGTCTCTGTGTGATGGGAAAGTTCAGGGATTATCTGAAGACCTGGCTAGAGTAGTCTGTGAGGTTGGACCATCTCAGATAGCAGCTTTAAAGTTGTCTTGAGCAATTTTTTGAGGAAACTTCAATAGAGGTATTCTGAGAGGCTGGATCACCTGGACTTGTCTTTATTAGTATCTGGTTCTTTTGTTCTGAAAACACACAAACATCTAAAGGTAAAATACATATCTGCACTAACACAAGTATGGAATTGCAGTATGTATAAATCAGCTAATGATTTTCTGTTCTATGTTTGAGCAGGTTAAAGGCATCTATCAACTTTATAAGTCCATTTGGACTGCATAACCAAACTGTAATATAAATCTCCATCCATGCCATATGAAAGGATGGCATGTAATAATAAGTCATGAGGACTCTGTAGTCAATAAGATTTATCATGTCTCATCCAGTCTAAGAGTTGTTCCCATGGTAGAAAGATCAGCATATACATCACCTGTCTTGTGATTTTTTTTCTTGGTTTCTTCCTTCATATCTGAAGCTATTTGATAGGTCTCCCCCTATCAAATCTGATCTTTATGAATTTTGAAGAAATCCATAGCTTTTTGTTTCCTGTGGAAACAAAGGCATATCCTCTCTCCCACAATGCAACACATTTCCTGACTTCCATTCTGAAGTTAAGACATTCTTATAATATATAGGCTGGTTTGATTTAGTAGTTTCCTTAATCCAATGTCTCTCCACAGCTGGTGTTTTTTGTTCACTAGTATTTAAATACTTCAAAGTAACAAAGCAATATATAAGATCCAGATATTCTGTGTTATATTTTCATCCTTGCGTGGCTTATCCTCCTTACCCTACTTTACTCTCTCTTTAAAGACTTTATTATTTTTAAACCATTTATTTTTTTATGACTGTCTATACCCATTTTATTTTCTTTTGTCAATGCCTAAGCACATTTTCAAGCATACTGTACCTGTCCAGATGTTTTCTTGGCCTAGACCTGTTCTTTGTTTGTTGCACATCTGCAGTGTTTCTCTGACCACATGAGCCAAACCTTAACCAGCTAGGCTACCCACTCTGTGTCTCTGCTTAGCACATGGTGCTGGTGGCTGGCTCTGCCCACTTTGGATCTATGAGAGCTGAGGGTCATGCCTGTGGGTCCCAGCCTGGAGCCATGTTTACCCAGCTCTGGGAATTTTTTTATCTAGAGCTGAGTAGCACACCACCTGCTCAAGTGCTCAGCTAAACAGCAGGGCCTCTTGAAGGGCCTGGCCTTTTCATGGTGCTGGGGATAAAAGCTCCGTCCTCACACTTCCAGAGCAAGCACTGTACTGTCTGAGCCATCTCCCTAACCCTCTTGAGTCTGTTTGTTTTTTGGTTTTGTGGTGTTTGTTTGATTGTCTGTTCAGACGGGTTCACTCTGTAATCCAGGCTGGCCTAAAACTTTAGCCTCTGCCTCGTCTTCCTAAATGCTGGGATTGCAGGCGTCAGCCTCTACTTCTGGCTGCAGAGAATTTTCTTGTGTGTTTTTGTTTGTTTGCTTTTTGGTTTTTCGAGACAGAGTTTCTCTGTGTAGTTTTGGTGCCTGTCGTGGATCTCCCTCTGTAGACCAGGCTGGCCTTGAACTCACAGAGATCCGCCTGGCTCTGCCTCCCAAGTGCTGGGATTAAAGGCGTGCGCCACCACCGCCCGGCTTCATGTGTGTTTTTAATATTCTATTCAGTAAATGATGTGAAGAACCAGCCTACCTCCATCTTAGACTTAAAATCCATTTTATAGTAAAGACAAACTGGGCTTGTCCTGTTTATGATTAAACCTCTGTTTCTCAAGGATTGGGCTATGCCCTACCTGTAACCTTAATTACAAATGGTTCTGTACTGCTTGCTCAGGAAATGGCAGCCATGTCTTTGGTTTCAAAAGGTTGCTATAACTACCTTGTTACAATCACCTTGCACCTTTCCATCCTGTCTTTGTTTCAGTAGGTCATTATGACTAACTTGTTATGCTATGTTCTGCTCCTGTAACACCATCTATTTTGCCCACCAAATCCCACATTTGAAAGTTCCCTACCCCTGAGCTATAAAAACCTTGTCCTTTCTCACATTCAATGCCTGACCTCCCTCTTGAACCCCACCTTAGATGGAGGCAGCTGGTGTACACAAATAAAATAGCTTGCTTTAATTAATTACATGCTTACTTTAACTAATTTGGCTATAATGATTTAGGATGATGGTCTTTCTCCTCAAATCTTTGGGATTAACAGTCAACACCCAACTTTTCTAACCATTTCCTACACATATGTATATATTTTACATGAAGCAATTTCACTTTTAAAAAATTGTTACCATCTGCCAATGAAAATTCACAAGTTTTTTCCAGGGGTTTTTTTGTTTCAACTCTTGTTGGAAAGGCGTTACAGTGTAACAATCCAGGGACAGGAGTACACTTCCCTAGGTGCGTGGGGCAAGGCCAGTGGGAGGAGAGAACTCAGTTTTCACTGGAGACAGCTGATCTCTCACTTCATTGCCAAGGGTGTGATCCTCAGGCATACTGGGAAATGTGGGCCAACACCACGTGGAAGGAGAGGTGGGGCTTGCTAGAGGACCTGCATGAGACCTGGGCTCAGAGATGGGAAGACTGACCTGGCTTCTCAGACAGCAAATAACTGAGGGTTCCCATGAGGAAAGTTTTGTGTCTGACCACATGTCCTGGAGGTTGTGAGACATAAAGTTGTGGTGGGTGTCTCTCTTCTCTGGTATGGGTGATGAAATGGTGCCCCGCCCCTCACTCGGGAAAGCAGGTCTGAGACACTGGTCAACGCAAAACAAGATTAAATGTCAGTACCTGGACCAAACCTTGATGTTTCCTTGGTTTCTCTGCTCAGGAGCAAAGCCAACGTGTAAAACAATGACAGGGCTCAGGTCCTAAAGGCTTCATGAGGAAGCATGCTAGGAATGTTGGCATCCACATAGGTGCATGAATATGCCAGACATCTGTGCACAACCACGTGTTCCTGTGCACATATGCTCTCCAGCATTCTGTATTTTAAAAAGACAGGTACAAGTATCCAAAGTCAGGGTCTGGTTCTTCCTGACTTTCCCCAGGCAAGATAAAGGCCAGATGTCTCCACAGGCCCTCAAATTATATTACAGGGTTTATTGGCACTGAGCTTAGCTGGGAGCTTGAAGCTTCAAGGACAGAGGGGGACATGGAGAGGTTGCATAGGGTATCTCTCGGGGGCGCCCAATCGGCCGGGACTAGTGGCAGTTCGGATCCAAAGAGGGTTCTGGATTCAGGGTGCGAAGTGCAAGGCAAGGCGTACAGTGTGAGGCTCAGGGTGCACGATGTGGGTACAGTGTGCAGAGTGCACATTTGTAGGTGTGATGGTGAACATTACACTTAAACGTTTAGAATTACTATACTTGAGAGACCAAAATCAAAAACTGCCTCAGGGTCTTGTACGGGCTGTACCGTCACCCCCCACCCGCACCCCCGACGTTAAAGACTCTTCTTAAAGTGACTGATCTTGTAAAGTTTGCTGTTCTAGCAAGACA
>CABHPQ010170607.1:35477-52181 GCA_902168405.1 Peromyscus aztecus | reverse complement strand
TGTGTGTGTGTGTGTGTGTGTGTGCACATGTGAGCGTGTGTGTGCACATGTGAGCACGCTAGAGCAGCCAAAGCATGCTGCCAGGTCTGCTTACAGATCACCTACACAGTGCAGCAGAAGGGCCCGGACTATCTGGACAGTCAGAACAACATTCTGAAGTGTTTTCTGTGTCGTCACTCTCCACTTAGTATCATATTAAATTCTCATGGTTGTGTATTTGTGTAGTTAGAAATGCTCTCAAAGTAGATGAGTAAAATTCCCAGCAGATGGATATAATCTCTACTTGGCATGATCCAAACAGTCTTTACTTCTTCCTTACGTATTTCTCATTGGTGTGTTAGCTTTTGCCTCAAGCATATCTTTGGTTTAGATAATATACCTCCACTAAAACTATTTCTGTTTCCATTTGGGGGATAAATTCATCTTCATACACTGGCTTTACCATAACAAATGAAGTCAGATTGATCCCACAAGCTGAGATTCTAGAAGGTCATAGCTGCCTCTCTATTGTGTCTTCAGTTAGTTCATTAAATGGGAAAATGCAAAGCAAGGGCATGAGTCACTGAGCGGTAAAATCATGACACCACCCTTGATGTAGGATCAATACAGATCAATTATGCAAGCTATGATGTCTGTTATTATAAGACTCATTTTCATTTTTGTATTTGTTGTAAAGTAAGTCACAGGGGCAAAAAAGAGGAAGTATCCAGGGCCAGGCAGTCTCTGTGGCAGAGGCCTGTATTCCTAGCTTTTGAGGAGGCTGAAGGAAAAGGATTTCAAATTCAAGGTCAGCCTGGGCAACTTGCCACCAGACCCTGTCTTAAAATATAAAATTAAAAGACAAAAGTAAAAGGATGCTTGGAAATGTAGCTCAGTGGGAGATATCTGCCATGTGCAAGGCTACAGGTTCAATCTCTATTACTGCAAAGAAAAAAATAAAAGACAGATAGAAAGGGAAAGGGCCTGGACAGTGGCCTGGCAGTGACCTGAGAATGGCCCCAAATGACCACTGACCTCTGTCGCCACAGCACAGTGATGGCTGCTTCCATCTGAAAAGAAAGACATCAGGGAGGTGAAAGGGCCAGTGGGTGAGGTGTTATGCATGAGAGGGATGCTGGATCTCACCTTCAGAGGTGAGAGCCCCCATAAGTTCATTCTCCAGACAACCGAAGCTTAAGTCTTCTAAGTGGAATCATTCCCACATTTACTTGTACCTAGATCCTACTGATCACAAGTCTGTCTTTCCTGACTACTGTATCACCAGCGCACATCCAGTTGCCTTCCAATGTGGGTGCTATCATTCCTCGCAGGTATCGGAGGCCCTCAGCTCTGCTGTGGTTAGAATGAGAAATGCCTCACACAGGCTGGTGTATCTGAAGGTTTGGTCCCCAGGTGTGGTGCTGTTTGGAGACTGTGGAACTTTTAGGACATGGAGCTTTGCTGAACAAACTACGTCCTTAGGATAGACTTTGAGCATACACAGTGTCACTCTACTTCCTGTTTGCTCTCCCTGAGTTCTGATGCGGTTGAAGAGTTGGTCTCTCATCTTCCTGCTCTACCCAGATTGTTTCATACCTCTCCTGTCATGATGGATTCTCCTACTGGAACTGTACGCCCAAACAAACTCTTTCCCCCTTCGTTGTCTTTGGTCATGGTGTTCTATTATAGCAACACAACGTAACTAACACAAGCTGTACACACCCACTGGTTCCTACACCTCTCAAAGTCTTCTTGCTCATCCCGTTCACGCGTGGCTTCAAGGCACTGAATGGTTGGAAGCAGCGACATTTTCTAAGATCTGCAATTAAATGGTTAAACCAAGCCAATGGAGCACCGAAGGATGATGTTAGGAATAAGCCAAAGTGAAAGACTTTTGGGAAACTTTTTCTGTTTGCAGGCCATTTTCCACCACAGACACAACCATTGATTGTAACGGACACCCGGGAAACACAAGTCATCACTATATGGCCAGTGTAGGGAGTTAGGGCTAATGTATATTTTAAAGACTCACATGAAAGATGGAAAAAGAATTCATAGTCATCACTGCGACTTAAAATCAAAACAAAACAAAACCAGCTCTCCCTCCCAGCTCAGCTCCGGAATTTGACCTGCAATCTGAACACTGGCTCTAAGACACAGGAAAAGCATAGTCACCCTCTTCTTTATTCCAAGCCACTTGGTAAAAGTAGGCTAGGTAGGCACTGGACACACAAACACAGCCATGAGACCATCTATTAAGTCTTAAATCACCAGCTTCCCCAATAACTCACCCTGCTGTTTTTGTGTTTTAATGTTTCTGTTGCTAAGAGCCCAAATGACAAACCTCTATAGCTTTCACTTGGCAAGGGCAGCGTTCAAAGGACCATTCAAATTGTATTGAATACCTTCCTCTGTTACTTCCGATCATATCTGTATTTCCCCAAAGTCAATTAGAATTGGTATTTACCAGAATTTGCTTCAAGGAAATGAAATGTGACACCGTCTTTGCCTTCTAAAGATTTTTATTTCAAGTTTACTTTGTAATCGACACAGCAGTGTGAGTAAGAACACACTGTTCCATCCTAAGAACACAGCAGCAGTGACTGATTGGTGTTGTAAGTGATTGTGCACCAGGCCAGAGGCCAAAGGTGGGCATCTTGTCTCAATCTCCTTGTCCCCCCCCCACAGGTTCTACTGCCCATCTGACCCTTTCTTCTCATGTACATTTAGTTATTCATTTTTACTCATTTTTCATTAGGAATTCTGATTAGATCCTGTTTGGGACAGCAATGTCAGTTAACTAGGTAACTTGCAAATTACAAAATAATCACTCGGGCTGGAGGTCTAGCTCTCGGTGGTAGAGTATGAGGTTTTCTGTCCATTCCTCAGACCCACCCTGTCTCAGTTCCATTGTTCAGGTCTAATCCTTGGAATAACATTGCTGTCTGAGGGCTTAGGAGTCATCTGATAAATGTTTATCGAACCCTTATCACTCTTACAAGGAGCTAACATCACTGTTAATTGCTCAGAACTCAAGTAAACAAGGAAGACACAATCTTTCCCTCCTTCCCTCCCTGCGTCCTCCTTCCCCCTCCCTCCCTCCTCACCCCATCAGTTCCTCATTTCAATGAAGCTTTTCCTAGTTTAATTCCAAAACCACCCCCATTGCAGAGACCTTTTCTCATTCCCTAGAAAGCAGGTCCTCCCTGGTCAGTCCCTTCAATATTATTCTGACTGGTCTCCTTCTGCTGCTCTCTGCAATTAGTATTTTATGGGTTGGTTGGTTAACTGACTAATAGTCGTTACTCAACTTGGAAAGTAAATACGAAGTAGGGACTTTGTCTCTTTAGTTCATCTACCGGCACCATACGTGCACTGACACCTGAGCCCATGAGTCAGGAACGAGGCCCAGAGTCGGAGGGTTTGACAAACGTCCCAGGGCTCCTCATGCACAGGGTGGGCTTTACATTAACAGAGATCTTTATTCTCAGCTGCCAAGCCAAATTCTAACAACTATCTCAGCCTCCATGAAGCTGGGAACATGCCTTCTGAGGAATCCTTCTGCTGGAAAGAAGAGGGCCTTCAGCTTTGGGCTCAAGGTCTGTATGAAATGTAATTTGGTGATAATGCATAGCCTGGGTCCATGGGAACCTGGAACAACATTGTGAGTTAGGCTCACGTTCAAGTTAAAGAGGGCTAAGAAGATGCCTCCGCTGGTAAAGAAATTACTGCACAAGCGTGGGGACGCAAGTTCAATTCCCAGAACCCACTTCAAAAGAGAAGAGCATAGTGGTCTACACTGGTCACCCCAGTGCCAGGGAGGCAGAGACAGGCAACTTCTGGAGCTGGCTGGCCAGTGAGTCCAGCACACTTGATGGGCTCCAGGCTGTTAGGAGACCCCATCTCAAAAGAGCAAGGTTTAAATGGTGCCTTAGGCACTGCACCTGAGGCTGTCATTTGGCACATACAGACACACACACACACACACACACACACACACACACACACACACACACACTTACACACATGCATTCCAGAAGAAATTGGAATGAGAGGAGGAAGGTGAGCTAGGCCCTACGCCCAAACCAGCACACAAAGGTGCCACAGTCCCCAGGTCTGGGAACCTTAACTGGGATTGGACAAATAAATTCAGCCACATCTCAGGAGACTGAGCCATAGGAGAGAGTGCTGTCTGGAACTCTGATTCCGTCTGTCTTGGTAGCTGGGATATCTCTATTGTTCCTTTTTAGTTAGGCACCAATATCTGAACTGCTTGCTAATTATATTATCTCTGTCCAAATAAAAAACATCGGCATCCTTTTTACACACACACACACACACACACACACACACACACACACACACGCACGCACGCACGCAACTGCGCACACGAGACAAGGCAAGCCAAAGGGAAGAGCCAAGCTGACCTTTGACTCCATTCCCCCTTCATACTCAGGCCTCTGCACTGTTACGATCTGCTGAATCTTGTTTTTTTCTGTTTGCTTAGTTTTATTTTTGAGACAGTCTCATTTAGTACCCAGGGATGGACTGGAATTCACAGTGACCCTTATACCTTAAACTCTCAATACAGGCATCACAGCTGGGAGTCACCCCAATCCCGGCTTCCCTCCAAGACCTTTAAAGTTCCGGTCATTCCTTTGTCACCATAGCTCTTCCTACTCTGCCCTGGGTTGACTCAAATGTTCCCATTCCCACATCACTACATATTTATCAGGTTAAACACCAACAGATCTCCCCCGTGTGCCTGGCTAGCTGGAGGGTGTGTCAAGAGTAGAAGCATGGCCACAGTTACTGTGATTCCTAACTTGACATGGCGTTTCCATGGAAACACCGTTCCTACTAAAACTGGGCGGGGCTTAGTTTCCATTCCTCTGTTCGGGAAAGCACAGCACAGGTTTCAATGTGAGGAGTGTTGCACTTTGCTGTACTGCTGAACCTTCATGGTATCTAATGGAACATTCTAGATTGTATAGCCAGCCACAGACAAGCCCCTTTCTGACCTGGGAGCAGAAACAAGAGGGCAGTGTGCTTCTGTCTCTTATCTCTTCCCACAGTCACCAACAGGAGCCCTGAATCTCTACAGTAAATGTTAGGAAGTCAAGGTGATTGAGAAGTGGCCTCTAAGGGTTCGTCTCCACCTGGGAATAAAAATAACTGCTGCAAGGTAACAAAGGACACGTATCGATGAATGGGATGGGTGGGAACTCTGAGTAGAAATGTCAGAAGAAAAATGATGGGGAAGGTAACACTTGGGGGCTTGTGACGAGAACACAGAGAATGGAATTATTGCAAAGAAGGAGGGGGGCTTGTGACGAGAACACAGAGAATGGGATTATTGCAAAGAAGGAGTGTTTGAAATTCGTTCCTGTGCTGGTTGGCCAAACTTACACCATCTAAACACAGCAAACACCTTCAAAGTCAGGGCCATGTATGTGCCATGATAATGACAAGCTGAGACAGGAGTCACAGCAAAAGGAACCACTTGTTCTGTTATCTCAGGAACCTGGGACAGCAAGGCTCCTCCCCTCGTTGTAAAGGGCTGTTATGACATGAAACCCAAGAACCAGAGACTCTTATTATAACCCTTGTTTCTCCACATTTGAGCCGTCAAACATATTGGTTCTTTGCTTGTTTGTTTTTGGTTTTTTTGAGAGGAGGTCTTGTTTCACTGCCCAGGCTGGCCTTGAACTTCTGGTCTCTGGCCTTAAATGATGTTCACGTTCTAGTCTCTGGACCAGGACTGTACTGCACCACTACATTCAGCTGTGAATAAGGAAAACACACTTAAACTATGCTACACCGTGATTAAAGAATTCTCCATCTGAAAGTTACTTTTATTAGGAATTGACTTAGTAGCTTTTGATTACTAGTAATAAGTAAGATTAGTAAGATAAAATATATAAACAACTATAAAGTTGTATATTTTGTAAGTTGCTAATTAATGAAGGAAAACTTCTGAGTCCCATAAGTACAAATTCAGACACAGATCACTCCAAGTTTAAAGGCATCTTTGAATGAATGAATAATCACTAGGCTACTGAAGGCTCAGTGGCTCAGGTCAAGGTGCTTGTGGCCAATTCCAACAACCCAAGCTTGATCCCAGGAACCATGATGGAAGAAGAGAACTGATCCCCACAAGCTGGCCTCTGACTTCCACACAAACCATGCCAAGCACCCTCCCCAATGAAAATAAATAAATGTAATGAATTAGAGATTGCCCACGTTGGTCCAGAATACAGACAAAACATGCCCTCTGTCTCTATAAAGGAAGCGTGGGAGAGAATCTTACACTGTGGAGTGAGGACATCTTGATTAGCTCCTCCTCTTGCTCTGCAGGTGCCCTTTCCCACCCCGGACAAGAGCACTAAAGTTTCCTCCTTAAACACACTCTTCTCTGACTGCCTGAAACACCTGTGTTTACTTGTGCACAATGACTAATTTACTGTTTTTACTGATAGAGACATTTTGCTAGTTAGGTAAACTCCAGTAAGACTCTCCAAGTCTGCTTCCTCATTTCTGTAACAGAAGAGAAATCCCTCTCGGGAGCTGATGAGCCCATGGGAGAAGATGGAGAGAGAGAGAGAGAGAGAGAGAGAGAGAGAGAGAGAGAGAGCCCTTCCCTTTAGCACATGGCTTTGACTGATTCAACTCTATCTGGATGGCAATGAAGAACTCCTTTTCCTGTTCTAGGAAAGATCTGTTGTGGTGTGGTAGGTTGAAACTCAGAACAGTTCATAGAGCAGCAATGAAGCATCACACATTAATAGCTTGGCCTCTACTGACAGACCATTGGGCTCCGAATCCCAGATCTACTTGTGCCAACCATTGTTTAATCTAGTAACCGACCTGCACAGCAGCTGTCGGATGCATCACCTGGGGCTAACAAGGCTGCCTACCCTTCAGTTGTTGTAGGGGTGGACTGACTTCTTAGGTGAAGTCAAAGTTATAGAGGCTACTGGTCAGCTTTAAAGATGTCCAGAATGAAACATGGATCAGGGAAAAGCTGGAGAAATACTAAGACACCAGAGCTATCTAGATTACAGAAAGTAGCTATAAGGAATCCCAGAGGGGTCAGTGTGTGTGTGTGTACGTGCAGATATACTTTGTTTGAGACACAATCTCCTTTGTTACTTTCCCTCGGCATCCTATCTGCTGTGAGCATCTGGCCTGTGAGCATCTGAGGGAACTCTCCTGTTCCTACCTTCCATCTCCCTGGGGAAGTGCCGTGGCAACAGAAGACTGTGCCACGTGTCCTGCTTTTACGTGGGTTCTGTGGACTCAAACTCAGGTCCTCATGCCTGTGAGGAAAATATATCTATCCTCTTAGGCATTTTTCCAGCCTGAAGGATAGTGACTTCTTAAAAATAAATTTAGTCACTTAAAGCTAGGTAAACAGAGCAAAGCCAAAAAGACCTATGTGTCAGAAGGATCCTGTCCAAACCTATCAATTCAGAACCTTTTGTATTAACCCCCAAATGCCATATGTATTTGGTTTTACCACTGTTACTTTTGTCTTTCTTTTTCATGTCTATTTTCCTAGCTAGATCAGGTATATATCAAGAACTGAGACCACAGAGAGTAAATTGATTTTCATATCCCCAGGTTTTCTCTTCACACAGTGTCGTTACAACGTGGGCACTGGATCAATATTTATTCACGAGTCAATGATCAAATGACTGAATAATAAATGGTCTTATTGATACTTGTAGACACTTGCCCAAGTGTAAGACGACCTCTGAATACTAAGAGAACAGAAGTTTACAACCCTTGAAGAGAAGAGCCAGGCAGGAGCCATTGGCAGCTGAGAGGGTAGATAAGCAGAGAGCTTCCTCCGCCCTGCGGCCTCGGTCTTTTCTCCTGAACAGCAGTTCTGTTGTGAATCATCCTGTCTGCTCAGCAGTTCTAATTACTCTGGCCAGAACAAAGGTGTTTCAGAGCCTTTTGCAAGATTGTTTTGCTTTTTGCAGATGACACACTCTTAGGCAATTAAGGCGCTTGATACTCTGCCTCTGTCTCGAATGAGCTGGAGTCCTTGGTGCCGCTGGGACAGTTTGTGCAGACTGTCAGCTAGCTTTCCTTTCCTTTCCTATCACCTGTTACCAAGACCAACGTAAAAATCAAACGGCATGTGATTCCGACCTTTGTGTGGAAACTTATGTGCTTGTTTGCAAAAACAGGTGGAAAGAACGGAATGCGGAGCTGGGATTAAATGATGTGATGAGAGATGACTCAGTGGCTAAGAGCACTGGCTGCTCTTCCAGAGGACCCAAGTCCCTACTCTCTGTAACTCCGGTTCCAGGGGATCAACATGCTCTTCTGCCCTCCATGGGCACCAGGCACAAAAGTAGTTCACAGATATATATGCAGGCAAAACATTCATGTACAAAATAATATAAGATAATTTTAAATTATTTGATTGGGGAATTTTAGAACATGCATACATAATTCAATCCTATGACATCTACTTGTAAAATATTCTCCTTGATATAATCACGACACGTTATATGCATATGTGAAAATCTCATAATGATACCCATTATTATGTGTAATTAATCTCTGCTTATAAAAACATTTAAAAATGCAAACACACACATATGCAAATAAATAGATTCCTCGGATGGTTGGACTACACCTACTGATATAATGGGATGTGATCTGAAAAGCTACCTGAGAAATTGGAATTTTGGAAAATAAGGTTTTGGTTTGGATTTGGGGCAGGGAGAGTACTGGACCAACAGCCTGGAAGCAATCCAGGCCCTGGGGACTAGGGGACAAGTAGAGGATGCCGACAGCCCAGTGCCAACAGTCTTGTGATTAGCATCACAAATGAATGCTCAGACCCTAAGGTCTTGGCCAGGACCGACACCTAGGTCCATGGTGGATGATTTCACACAACACCCTCTTGCCCTGAACTCTCCACCATCTATTTTCTCATGTTCCTGTGAACAGTGACTCCAGCCTGTACTCAGGTGGGGTTAAAGGTCCTGAGCTATAAGTGAGCAGCCTCCTGTTTGCCCACTTGTCCAGACAAGACATTTGGATATCATCATTTATACCACATTCCACCTTATATGAGAAAAATTACCAAGCACCAATAATCCTGCATCCTTAATTTCTCTCTGATCTACCTATCTTTCTGAGAGTGGTTACATCAGATCCCTATCAAGTCTATATATTAACTTGAGTCTCTCAAATGGCCTCTTGTCTCAGTTTTACCCATTTCAATTCATCCCTTATATGGCCAGCCATTTTTATACCAGGCAAGTCTGACCAAGCTACCTTGTAGCTTAAAAGTCCTCTGGATAAAATCCAAAGCCCACAGCTGGAAGTGCAGGTGGATTTCATGACCTCACCCAGCTGACTAGCCGCCTGCAGTCTCTCTTCAGGTGACCTCCTCTTATCTTCTATGTTACTGGCAAGGCCTTGAACAGGCCATTCTGTCTTCCACTCTGGGACTTGGTTCCTGAAGGTCCCTCTGCGTTCAATGTACTTTACAGCTTTACAACCCAGTGCCTTTCACAACAGCACAGCTCAAACACTCAGGTTAATAAAAATGACACTTTACACTGTGCCATCGTTTAATGCACACACATATCTTTTAAGGTAGGTATGGTCATGTTTCCCTTTTGTAGAGTAAGAAGGGGGAGGCCACTGAGAAAACATCATCTGGTCTGAAAAGCTTATGTCTCAAAGCAGGGAACCTCTTCTAAATGCTCCCAAGGTGCCCTGCTGATATAGAATTTACAGTGATTTGCCTTCTCAAAGTTCTGTACCATAGACTAGGCTAGGTCTTAAAAGGAAAAGACCTGCCTAGTTTGGAGTAGTCTCATAGAGGATGCTTAAAATTTTTTGTGGAATTAACGAATGACAACTGTCTACTTCATGGTGTGTTTACACTCAAACCTCAGCTCTTCCAATTACTGAGCATGTGACCTTAAGCATGTGACCTTCAGCAAATTAGTTCAGTTCTCTGCCTAGAGCGGAGATGACTATAACCCACACTTTAGAGAAGAAGAAAACCAATAAACAACTGTAGAGTACTTCACAGGGTCCCTGGCACCCAGAGAGGATCAAGTGAGTGTTTGCTTTGCTGTTAGAAGCATTGAACGACGATGAAGAATCGACAGGCACTTGTAGAATGGAATGCATGTCACTGGCAGGGTTTTACAGGAAAGAGCAACAGTAGAAATAACGTGACAGTCCCTAAGCACATGCTGGATCTAGATCCAAATAACGTCATTCAAAGACTTAGTATAGATCACTATGTACCTTCGTTAAGGATTCCTATCAAACTGAAGTCTAAAGGGGATGGCCAGAAGTGTCATTCTGAGTAAGCACACCACTAACGTACATGAAGGTTCCATTCCTATACATTCTTACACACTTCTATAAGGACCGGCTCATAAGAAAGCTAAAGGGAGAGGTTTCCTTAGATCCGTGAGAGTGTTCAGGATGGAAGAAGTTTCATTTTACAAGAATTTTTCTGTGCAGTTTACTAAGGACAGGGGGAAAGAATTGCATCCTCAGACAGGGGGCGGGGCTTAGCAGGTGTCTCATTAAAACAGTAATGTGGTTGAAGAAAAAAAACAACCAAAGGAGTTGACAGTGTGCCAAAAATTTGTGCAGTAGTTAAACGTCGAATCCCTTGCTGGGGACGCCATCTCCTGTGCAAAAGTTATTGGAATAGAGACCTTGCTTCCAGAAAACACTGGCTGGTTTTCACCTAGAATTTTAGTCAGAGATAACCTTCTGCTATCCTATCCAAAACCTTCATCCTCACATCTGTGACATAGCCAAGCCATCACTGGAGTTATTATCTGAATGGTGTCCAGGCTCTCAGTTCTGAGCAGCTACCCTGCCTTTGGCAATGCTGAGTTTTGCAAATGACAACATGTTCATTTGGTTCCACATTTTTCTTTTCTAGATCATAGCCCATAACCAAATTCCTGAAGCTCTTCCCCCATTTCTGTGAACTCTATTTTAAATGCCACTTAAAATATAAGCATAATCATGAAAATATTTATCAAAGAGATCTGCAAAGGTTATGAGTATTTTTAATGACACAGTGTTTGATTTGCTCATTAACTTAATCAAAATGTTTAAAAGCAACAATAGCTCATTACAACAAAAATTATCAGCTATAACGTCAACATCTGTGAGATGGAAGCAAGAAGTTAGGGGGTCAGTCTGGCTACCTAAGTAAGAAAGACCCTTTCTCAAAAAAAAGGAAAGAAAAAAAGAAAAAAAAGAAGAAAGAAAGGAAGGAAGGAAGGAAGGAAGGAAGGAAGGAAGGAAGAAAGAAAGAAAAGAAAAGAAAAAAAGAAAAAGAAAAAGAAACAACAAAAAGCCCCATCTGGAGTGTTTTTTAGATTTCACCAAAGGGGGAATTTCCTTTAGAGGGGAAAAATAGATGACCCCCCACCACGGAAGTCTACAAAATTCTACTGATTCCTCTGCCAGTCTAGAAGCTCCCTGTTCTACAGTTTCAAGTCAGCTTCAGGTTTGAAGACTGAAAAGGAGAGATACAAATTAAAGATCTCTACTCTGTACTGGAGTTACATGGTTATAACCACTGCTATGTGCATACTCCTCCCTTAGTCACACACACCACCACCACCACCACCACCACCACCATCACCACCACCACCACCACCACCATCACCACCACCACCACCACCTCCCTCATCCAAGCATCCTCACACAGATACACAGATGAGGTCTATGGCAAACATGATTCCCCTGCTGATCAAAATGAGTTTTTTTGAAGGACCTCACCCTGACTGTGCTGGACCAACTAGAATCCCTTTCATAGACCCCAGTTACTGGACAGACAAAATAGTCTAAGGTATCAAGGGATGGGGTCAGAACTCTAACTTGAGGCTGGATAAGCTGGGTTAGTTAAAGGGAATACATAAATAGAAAAAAGAGGGGCATTGTGATACAGGCATCCAGGAGCTGGGGGTGAACAGAAGCAGGAAGAATTAAATAAGCCTCAGGAGAGAAGTTCAGATGAGAACTGAACAGGAAGTACTTCCCAGCATGTCCAGGGCTACCCAGCCTTACCCCAGGCTGCCCCAGCACATCATCTCCACATTCTGGCGTCATCTGAGACTGTTCCTCTCTTTTTTACTTAAGTAAATGTGAACCTGTACCTTTTTCTGCAATCAGGAGGATAGTGTGTAAAATGGAATGTTCTATTTAAACAGACGTTCCAAAGCTGAAATCATTCCTTCCATCAGGTGCTATAATTGCAGGGTCTCAAGCAAAAGAACTTGATTCACTCACCAAAGCCCGAAAGTTCTCAGAAAGTGAGAAAACCTCCCCACATTGTACAGGTTTTCGAGTGGCTTAAATGATTCACACTTGCAGACATCATGCCCCTGACACTTCTTTTCACTTCATAAATTAGAGCTTTGAAGGAATGCTTTAAGTGAAACACACTTAAGCAGATTAGTGTTTGCTCAGATAAAATGAGTGGCATTGGAGCAAATGACAAGCCTCTCCAGCTGGCCTACTCATCACACTCTCCAAATTGTCCTCTTTAAAAAAATTATCTGTGAGTACTCATGAGCAAGCAAATTTTTTTCTCTATGCTGGTAAATGAGGGTAGAATTGGGAATTCTTTTTAGGAAGAGAAGATAATAGTGGCAGTCCTGTTGGAATTCCAGGCTTAAGATCACACTTGGCGTGGATTTCAAAGTCTTCCAGGGTGCTGTTTTGTTCACAAGGAGGTTTTTCTTGTTTGAGCCTTGTTGCATAAGACTCTTGGAAGACAGCAACGTAAAAGAAGGTTTCCTTACATGTTGAGACACAGCAGAGTCTATGCAGAGAAAAAAAAAAAAACCCACCCAGTGAGCAACACTTCAGTCTCCCTAAGTTCTCTCCCAGGCAATGACATCCTCTCCTTAAGACAAGGCAGATTAAATGATGGAGTCAAATGCTGAAGAGAAATGGCCTTCAATGACTTAGACTTCGCAAGTAAAAGCAGAGTCTGGGTGAGTGGCAGGCTGAGCCCCATATGTAGAGAAACAGAAGCTCCGGTCTGTGGTGATTTCCCACCTCTGTGTTGAAGCTGCCCATTTTCTGTCACACCCCCTTCCCCCCACACAGCCACTCGGCTGACTTCAACCTGGGCCAGAATCTCTAGGCCAGGGCAGGGCTGTCCTTAGACACAGGACTAGCAAGTCGAAATTTTTCTCTAGGTCCTCCTTCCAAAAGAAGTACTTTTCAAGTGTGATGTGCTGTCTTCAGTGGTGTTCAAACACAGCAATGAGTTGGGTTTGTATGAGGCAATGGAGCCTGTTTTATCCTTACTTAAACTTCACAATCTATAGTCTTTTGCTAGGATTTTGTAGAAATTGTACAAAGTGTGGGGCATTGGCTGGGATTCACTAGTGGGTGTAAATGGTAACAATCCTGCTCTTCCAACAGCATTTTCTAAAGAGGCTTGAACAGTTTGCAAGGTCATTCCAAACAGAAAGAAAGTTGCCCAATTTTCCTTTTCTGGCAAATCAAGTCAGTGTAGCTTTAGAACTATTTCTGGAACTTTCCCAACTGGCTCCTTTCTCAAGCTTTTGCACTTGCTGATGCCAGCTCTGCCTGGACATTACTTTCTAGCCCAGGTAATCAGTGGGCTAAGCCTTTGTGAGGCTAGGCTTCTATCCAAGCAGAGGAGAAACCTTCCAGGACTCCCTCCTCACCAGCCCTACCACCCCATCTATCCCTTTCTCTGTTTTATTTTTCTTCATATAGCGTGAAATTATGTTCTATTGTGTTTGTTTATGGCTTACCCACACTGGAATCCATGAAAGCAGGAACTTGTTCTCGGTTCTAAATAGACTAGCAATAGCCATTCTCAGCAAATATCATCTGAATGAATAAATGGGAATGGACATTGAATCTCAGTTACTTGGAGAGTGTTTGCCCTTTCAAACATCTTGTACCAAAGCAGAAGTGTTACCTTCAAAGGTCTATGAGTTCTAACAGCCTGGTGTTGGTGGAGAAAGAATTACTGCATTGTTTGTGGAAATGAATTCTGACATGACACACTGGAGTGTAATTTAGAAACATCTAACATAATTTTAGAACAAGTATTTTTCGGTCTACAATGTTCAAATTACATAGCCTATCAAAACTAGCTTGAAAGTGTGCAGCCTGAGGAAGACCACTGCATTCTTTTCATGATGAAAACTTAGAAAAAACTCAGGAAATTTCCATGACTCAGTGTAGACTAAAATGTAATCTTAGAGTTATTGAAGAGACTGGCTTTATATACATCTATAAAGACAAAGGAGACCTCATCACTACACTGTCAAGTAAGAAGAGCAAGGTGGGAAATGATTATGAACAGTGTGCATTCCCATGCCAGAATGACTCCTCCATGTGTGAGTATCGCATACACTCAGGCACAAAAGTTATTAAAATGCTGTGTCAAGTTTCTGCAGAGATTCTGAGGTCCCAGAGAGAGAGCTGGAAAGGACTTCTACTTTCTAAGCCATAGACTTTGTAAAATGTACATTTTAGCAACAAGCAAATTGCAATCATAAGAACAAAACTTATAAAGATGTTAAAGTTTATTTAAATCCTAGAGCCAAAGCAATTTAATATTTATGAAACTAAGTTCTGAGCTCATATATGTACATTAACCAATTCTGTCACTTCTGTAGGCTTTATTTATAAATTCTAAGAACTTGTCCCATCTATGGCTCAGGGTTACTGAGTGGTTAAACCAAATTGGTGGGAAACATTTTGAAATCACTAAATGACAAGAGGCCATTGTGCATGTTGTGTAAACTTCTTGTTGGCGTTATCTTTCATTTACTCCCAAGAACATATTTTTTTGTGTTATGACTTTCACAGATGAGGAAAATGCCGTGAAAACTTAAATTCCTTCTTGGGACACAGGGACTTTCTACCTTGGTCCCACTTTCCACACTCCTGCAGCTTGAATGGGAATGGTCTGCCTTAGACTCACACTTCTGAATGCTCGGCCCCCAGCAGTGGCACTGTTTTGGAAGGTGTGGAAGCTCAGAAGATGGAGCCCTGCCGGAGGAAGTAGGTCAGGTGGGAGCAGACCCCGAGGTTAGATAGCTTCGCCCTGCTGCGGTTCTCTGTTATCTGAATTCAGAAACATTGTGGCCAGCTGCTTCAGGTTCCTGCGGTAGGCCTTCTACCCCATGACAGCCTGCAGCCTTTCAAACTGTAAATCAAAATAAATCCTTCCATTGAGTTGTTTCTTGTCAGGAGTCACAGCAGCGTGGCATGTTAAGGCTGCACACACTATCCAGAGAGCAAAGGAAAACACCCTCTCCGTGCAAATCTGCCAAAGAGAAAAGGCATGAGGATCACAGGCCAGGGGAAGGAAAATCCACCCTTTGAACTACAAAATAACACAACTATGGTGAAAAAGTATGTTTCTTATATTGCAGAGGTGTTTGTCTATTAGTACTAAGAACAATCAGACGTTTAAATTAAATGCTGATGATATGCTTGTAGGCACTGATAAAACTCGTTTTATTAGAGGAAAAGTGAGACTTAGAAAACGCAGGGGCATGGAGTTCACTAATCCGTAAAAAGGATACTGACCGGAAGCACTGGGGAGTGCCCGAAAGTGTGCTTGTTACCACAGTGCCACAGCTGCACATGCAGAATGCATATAAACAGACCCAGGAAGACACGCTCAGCCAGTCTCACACGCCACAGTCCTAAAGAGTTGCTCCCGCTAAGGCTTCCCTCCAGGGAGCTCATTTCTCAATGGCAGGGTGAGCTTCAGCTTGGGGACAGCTGAAGGCAGCTTTCTGTACTCCAGTATTACCCCGAGGATCAGTGGGATGTAGGGACTGAGGGCAGTGATGGAGGTGCATGATCAAAATATGTTCTATATGTGTGAAAATGTCATAATGGAACCTGTTATTATGTGTCACTAATAAATGCTACTATAACAGAAATCCAAGATAGAATGTTCATAAAATTGCTGGGAAGATTCCCCAGAGTTCCCTAAGAATTAACAGAGGTGTCTTAAAGACGTTCCTGCTCTCCAAGGGGCCAGTAGAGAGCCACGGGTCACACTGTCCTAGTCAAGATCAGAAAGGCCCAGCCTCATTTGGATTCACTCGGCCATCCCGTCCCCACCGAGGGTCACAGCACACACAATGGCAGAACCTGACACCAATTTTTTTAAAATTTTTATTATGTTGCAGTGGTAGCTCCTTTGTCCAATTCAAATAACATGGTGACATGCCGTTTAAAACTAGTAAACCCTGCCGTGGGTTAATTTTAGAAGGCCATTCCTGCCTTGAGCTGACAGCGTGTTCCTCTGCTTTTCTTTATGACTTTCCGCATTCTCTAAAATGGTTTCGGGCTGCTTTCCTTCATGTTTCCTCAGGAGAGCAGTAATACAGGAAGCACAGTGTGCAGGTCACTGGACGAGGTCAGCAGGAGTCCCCTAGTGCTAATAGCTTGAGTAATAGCACTTTCTCCTTCAGACCACACCATGAAATCGCTTTCATGCCCACAAAGGAGTTGTTGGTGTTGGTGCAGATGAGATTGGATACAAATAAACCTAACAAAACCATTTATTCCTAATAACTAAAAGAATAAGACAATGACCAAACCTTGCAATTTTTTTTTAGTGATATACAGGCAGAAGAAATATATTTTAAAATGGAAGTCCCTAGATCAAAATGGAGTCACTTGGGGGGGGGG
>CABHPQ010170607.1:5482-35377 GCA_902168405.1 Peromyscus aztecus | reverse complement strand
TTTTTTTTATTGGATTTCCTCTGTTTCTAAACCACTCTTTTGTTGTTTTGTTTTCCCACCAGGCAAACTGAATTCTTCTGCCCACCCCCTCATACTATCGGCACTGCCTCCGGGGGCTCCTGGAGTTTTAGTGTCTTAAATCTACTCTCCCTTTCCTGGCTCGCACCATCGCAGCACCTCTTGCCTGTGAAAATGCTCCCCCTGGGATAAGAGTATTCAGAGTGCCTCGGTTATTCCTCCAAAATCGATTTGGGGGCTAGACCACTGAATTAGAAGTGTGTGTGTGTGTGTGTGTGTGTGTGTGTGTGTGTGTGTGTGTGTGTGTGCAGGAGGGAACAGAGAACTCATTTACAAGCTGAAAATGCCTCTTGACACAAAGGCCACACTACCTCCTTAAACCACATTGCTACAGTGAATTGTATAGTTTGAGCAGCCCTCCAAACCCAAACACCAGTAGCCTATCTGAGCCCATGAGCATGCCTAGTGAGGAAGTCCCCTGTTGATCAGGAGAGACCTGATGACCCACAGGCTTCAGCTGGTGGCTAAAGCCTGGCCATCTGCCTAATCTAGTGTCACTAACCAGGGATCTGCACAGCAACCTCACTCCAAGTCCGCTGGGGCTGGGGCTTTCCTGGCACCTGCCAATCTTTCAGGGACTCTTTGGCTCTCCAGAGGAAGTAGCCCTCTTCCTGACGGACTGCAGATCCCTGAGTGCATCTAAGCCAGTGGTTGTTAGGAAGTCGCACAGTTGTCCCCCATTCTCTCTGGGAGTCCCTAAGCACATTCTAGGGCTCACACTCTGGTGCCGTATCATCTCTGGGCTGCAGTCTGATGCTATGTTTTCTGCAGACTTCCCTACAGTGCTCTGAACAGCAGTCTAAGCCTTGAGGAGTCTGTTGGGCTAACCAGCCAAGCCTCCCCCTTCACTGGATCCCACAGAGCCTACTTACAAGCCTAGTCTTTCCAGAGCCCACACAGCTACATCAGAGGGCAAATATTGTCCATCTGGGTGTGGTCAGCCTCTTTCTGCTCGGCCTCCTCCCGCTGGAGTTAGCACCGGCTTTGCTATCGCCTCCTGACCTTTTCCGGTCTTTGGTGTTGCATGCCCCCCAGCTGTCCAGCAAGCCAGTTTCTGTAGCAGAATGTTTGCTTACACTGTGTGAAGATGTGCCATTGTGATTGGTTTAATAAAGAGCTGAATGGCCAATAGCTAGGCAGGAGAGAGAGGTGAGACTTATAGGGAGAGAGAGGAAGAGGAGGAGGAATCTAGGCATGCAGATTATGCCAAGGAGATGCCAGGAGACATTGAAATGGAGAAGAGGTTAAAAAAAAAAAAAGCCACATGGTAGAACGTAGATTAATAGAAACAGATTAATAAGAACTAATTGGGGGCAAACCTAAGCTAAAGGCCAAGCTTTCATAATTAATAAGAAGTCTCCATGTCATTATTTGGGAGCTGGCTGACGGGACAGAAAAAGACTCATTACAAGTTTCCTCTTCCATCTCTAGGTGTCTACGTGCCCATCTTGAGAAAATGACTAGGAAACTCAAGTTTCAATCAAGTCCAGAGATGCTGGTGAACTTTATTGTCCATGAGGGTAAATATACGTTGTAATTTTAGCATCTTACTTCATGAAAGGGTGCCGTGGCCCACTATTCCAAACTGATGTATTCAGGACATCTAGCATATTCAGTATGTCCTCAAGGGACCACACAACGATGAGGTCTCTCTTTCCAGGACATCTAGCATGTTCAGTGTGTCCTCAAGGGACCACACAACGATGAGGTCTCTCTTTCTTTTAGACCCTAGTCTCTTAATCTCTCACTGTTACTCATTCAGTCATGTAACAAACACCAATGAGTTTCTCTTTTAAAATGTACTTCTTTTTTTTTGAGATTAAAGAGTAATTACATCATTTCTCCATTTCCTCCCTCCAAACTCTCTTTGTTCTCCTTCAAACTTGTGGCCTCTTTTTTAAAATTAATTAATTGTTGCTACATATTATCTGAAGCCATCTTTGCTCAAATACCTTGGTTTGTCCATGTTCTCCGAAACTCTAGACCTTGTTACGTCAGTCCCTAAATCATCTAATACGGCCATTTGTCCTAAAGCGCTGAACCTCTTGAGGTGGCCTGCAAGTCCCCATGTGCCCAGAGTCCATCCTTATAAATGTGTAGGTTCCACAGGGCCATATCTTAGTGCACTCCTCAGTTTAGCATCATCTCCTCCTCTGTCAGCTCCTCTGCTTCACCCGAGGCGAGCCTGAGTGGCTCTCTCAGCCAGCACTGAGCCCTCCCCTATTTCCCATGCCTGAGTTGGCAGTAATTCCATAAAACCAATTCAAGAACTTAAGACTACCCTTGCTGTGCCCCAAGACTGGCTACTCTTGGGACGGAAGTTTAGAACCAGGTGGTTAGTTTTTGGCACTGTCCCTGGGGACCACACTGAGAAGGATTTCCTGAGCCAGAAGCCTCTTTACAATCTCTTCTTATATAGAGAATGGCAAAGAAGAGTCAAGGAGCTTCAAATTTGTCCAAATCTATGTTTCCTAACGCACAGAGTCAGCACAAATGGACAAGGGTCCAGACAGAACTCCATAAATGAGCACTAACTTTTCTAGGCCCTCTGTGGCCTTCTGACAGGCCAGCATCTCATCCTAACAAAGAGATGTTTTTAGCTTCTGAGACACATGTGTGCGGAGGCCAGAGGTCAGCCTCAGGTGTCATTCTGAGACACATACAAATTCAGGACCTGGTGTTACCGTAAACCCTCAGTATTCCTTCAAGTCTCAGCAGAAAGCACTGTTTGGGGCTGGGAAGACGACTCAGTCAGAAAAGTGCTTTCCATGCAAGCATGAGGGCCTGAGTTCAGTCCCCAGAATCCACATAAAAAGCCAGCTGCAGTGGCATACACTTGTAATCCAAGCGATGGGCAGAAAGAGACAGCCAGATCCCTGGGGCTTGTGGACCAGCCAGCCCAGCCTCGTCAAGGAATTCCTGGGAAAATTGAGACAGAGAATGTCTCAAAACACAAACAAAAACCCCCACCAAGATGAATGTCTTCTGAGGAATGACACCTGAGGCTGACCTCTGACCTCCGCACACATGTCCACAGCATGCAGGTGTACAACACACAGACACGAATGCACACATGCAAGGAAGGAAGAAAAGCAGGCAGGCAGATAGGTCCTAGCTTGCACGTACATCTGGAGTCACAGGGGAGCATCTCAGAGGTCAAGCCAGTCCCAGGAGAACAGCCTGTTTACCCTCACAAACAAGCCGGGCACAGGGACTCTGAAGCTCGGAGCTTTTGTGAGGACACCAGGCCCCGCTGTAGGAAGTGACAGGAACAAGGACCTTGGGACATATCCTGGGGAGGAACTGCTCAAGCTGTACCCAAGGTTCTGAACTCTGGTCGCAGACTCATCTGCGGGGTTCTTGAGGTGAACTCAATTATGAGGGGCGCCGTTCTGGACATGACATTTATTTCATTAGCCTTGTCTTGGACCTAATAGGCAGGCTGGAAACAGAACAGGAATGATCTGTCCCTGACTCCTCGGTGAGTCCAGTTTGGAAATGCTAGGAATGTGGGAACCCTAAGGGAGCCCCTGGGACTCCCTCGCTGCCAAGATAACATGCGGGAGTTCTCAGCCACACTGTGCCACTGCCCTTTTGTCTGTGTCCCAGCTTGGTGATAAGGACAAGATACCAACATGAGAGAAGAAAAGACTTCAGAGTCGAGGAGATTAAACACCAACCAATACACCCAGCGAGTCCTGATCCTGATCCGGGCAACATTTAATGAGCTCTAAGTCTCCTGGCTCCTGGTGGGGTTAGCCCTGTCTATCTAAGGTTGAGAGGTCAATCTTGTTGGCCAGGCCATCATGGACTGATCACAAGGGCCAATGCTTTACATAAGGGACCGCATTTGCTTTGAAACCTTGCTGTAGCTTCTTAACTGTCTTCAATATTTTTATCTTGACTTGCTCTTTGTAAGGGGACAAGGGAGCAGGAAAGTGAGCTGAAGAAACAGGGAAAGAAAAGTGGCTTTGTGTTTTTTAGAGCCTTCACTGCACTCCCCCCCCCCCCGCCCCGCCGTCTGAATGAGAGACCCCTACGCTGTGAGGCAGGCCCTGAATCAGCATGAAGGGCCCTGAAGATCCTTTAACCTCTGGGCCCAACTCTAACAAAGACATCTCTCTCCATGCCTTGTGGTCAGTGATAAAGGTCAAATCCTGTTCTAGATTAAGTAAGTCCTTCCCAAAGACACAGATGGATCTTGACTGAGAAGCAAGTGTTTCCCACGAGAGGCTGGATATTATTGGTGGGAACCAGAAAGGAAGCAATCATGTCACAGCATAGTATGACAGGTCTCTAGTGACACAAACCAGACCCCACAGCATTGGGACTGAGGCTGAGGAAGCTGATTCTGCAGAAGAGCCTGAAGGGAGAGACCGCTGGCTGGTCAGGCACACGCCCGACAGTACTATGTCTCCACACTCAAAATGGAGGCAGCAATGTTTTCCCCGAAGCATTGTACAAGGGTAAAACAGAACAATGTGATACTTATTTACATACAATTCTGTTTTTTCTACATATTGTTGCTATTAGAAATGAAACCACCAGGGCTGGGAAAGCGGCTGAACGGGTGATGTGTCTGCTGCATTAGTGTGAGGACCTAAGTTCAGAGGCTGAGAAATATGTAAAGCCATACACAGGAGCACATTTTGTAGCCCAGAGCTCCTTCAGCGAGATGGGTGGCAGAGACGGGGGCACTGCATGGCATTACATAACACACACAGGGTCTGCCCAGTTAGCCACAGGAGATGCTCTCCATACAGCATCACACCCACCTCAGGCCCAACTCACACTTTCACACCTGCCCGGTCTCTGCTGCACTTAGAAAAATAATATACCATCTAAGGGTACAAGACCTGTGCTCCGGCCACAGCATGTCTTCCAAGCAGAGCACCACTGCTGTTTAGAACTTTATTCCATAAACACCCTCCCCTGCTCCCTTCCCACACATGGCCCTGCAGGGGCTTCCCGGCCATAGGCATGTGCCTGTCTTCTGCCACTGAAATCTGGCTCATATCTCACCTCCAAGAGAAGCCTTCAGGGACCA
This sequence comes from Peromyscus aztecus, assembly GCA_902168405.1. NCBI lineage: Eukaryota > Metazoa > Chordata > Mammalia > Rodentia > Cricetidae > Peromyscus > Peromyscus aztecus. Next base: position 30,252 of record CABHPQ010170607.1, on the reverse strand, counting down.
TCCAGACCCACAGCGCCCTCCTGCCTGGTCCTTTGGTCAATCTCTTTTAGTTACATTTTCTGGGTAGGCATCTCATTTCCTCAGAAAACCCAGGTTCCTGTGAGTCATACATGGGGCAGCCACACACAACAGCTCTGACTTAATGTAACCTCCCACATGACACATTGTTGACTCATAAGCCTTGGTCATCCCATGACAACTATAAAACACTAGAGTAAGGCATATGCTAAGTGTCTTTGGAGTGGGGGCCAGGTCTTAGTAGGCGGTTAATAAATGTTTAGGATAAGAAGATACAAAGAGCAGAACTCTCTTCTTGTTGAGAAAACATGAAGAGTAAAATAGGCCCATGACTATGTGCTAAGTCTTCTGACTAGACCACAACAGATGACCCCTGTGCTTGGCACCCCAGACAGGTAACTTGCTTCAAGGTATGAGGCTGGCACCTGCTAAAACAAGAAGGAACCAGGAAGTCCTGAGTTCAGGCCACAACACTAGCAATGATTTGCTAGGCGAATCTAGTCAGCACTTTCAAAAGATAGTGACTCTGGAGGGCCACAGGATCTTTTCTGACATACTACAGAGCTCACAGGGACAGGATGGTCAAGGAAGGCAGGAGGGAGCATAGAGGAGAGGTTTCACTTGGGGTGTCTCCAGTTACTACGTCTTGGTTCTCCTGCCCTTTATTTCGGACATCTCATTGGTCCCTCAGTCTGTGACAGGCTGTGAGTCCAGAAATCATCCCTTTTCCTTGACTCCCACCCAACATACTTGCCTTAATTTCCTACTGAACACAGCTGTCGCCTGTTGAAATTTCCAAAAGGTACAATGTTAAGGTGAATTTGATAAAATTCTACCACGGGTCAGCATGCATTCATCATAATACTCTAGCTATTAAATTAGGCCAGTAGGGATGAGGGGGATGTTTAGATGGTGGATAGTGACCACACTGGCAGAAATCAAAGCCCCTGAGAGGGCATACAATTCGGCAACTCTGATCCTTCAGGAGGCTTGGTGCAGGACCTTTCACCAGAACACACTCCTCAGAAGGTCAGATGTACCCTTTGCATTCAGAAAATATACAATGATTATTCATTCCAGCTGAAGCCTCCTTGGATTTCTAAAAACAAAAACAAACAAACAAACAAAAAATAAACAACAACAACAACAACAAAAAGATAAGCCAGAAGAAAATCCAACGACGGGAGTGAGAACAGGGATTTACAAAGCTGGCTTCATTTAGTATAACAGCACTCATGGGGTGCTGTGGGAAGAAACAGAAGGAGGTGACCAAGCCGTGATGGGCTTGGTAGGAAGGGTGCTGATTTGGACAAATGAGAGTTGAGCTGACTGCAGAGAGGGGCACCGGAAACAGTGAGATGGGAAACGGAAGGAAGGAGCTGAGATGGCAAATGGCTACGTGTGGAGAAGCAAAGAAGACAGACCCCTGACAAGGCTGTGGAGGAGAAGGCAGCCAACAGAGGTGGGACACAGAGATACACCAACAGACATGGCGGCCTTCCCAGTCCCCATGCACTGCCTGAGAAGAGGGAGTGGATGATTAATTTGAATTGCCGTCTTGATTATCTTAAGAAACACTAATGGCAGCAGCGAGGCTCATCTTGGGGTCTGTGAGGGCATTTCCAAGGAGGGTCAACAGAGGGGTGAGGGGTTCCCAAGGGGAAGACCTATACTAAACACTCTCAGCACCATCCCATGAACTGGGAACCCTGACTGAATCAAAGAGGAAAAGGAGAAGGTTGGCTGAATGCCAGGATCTCCCTCTCTCTCCTCCTGATCCTCTGAGATGTGAAGGAGCAGCCTTATGTTCCTGCCACCATGGGGCTGCCTACTGTCCCCCACGGGGCTGCCTGCTGTCCCCCCACGGGGCTGCCTGCTACCACATCTTCCCCATCATGATGAACTGTCTCTTCTCAAGAGCCCAAATAAATCCTTGCTCCCTTAATTACCTTTCCTCGTGTGTTTGGTCACACCAATAAGAAAATGAACAAATGCAGGAGGGGACGAATCCAGTGGCATTGCTGGGGCAGCTGCTAAGGGGCAACTGGACCTTGGCACTGAGTCGTTGCCAGCCTGCCTGAGGACAAACATCTCCCTGAACCCACAGAGTCCCACTGCACATTATGAAGCACAACTGCTACTCAGTGACTACTTCAAGACTGAGTATAAACTCTGACTCCTAAACTCTGTACTAAGTGTTGGTGCCTTGATGGCTCCACTCTGAACAGATTTAGTCATGTGCCGTCTGATATGATTCCCTGCACACTGATAAGAGAGGAAAGGCCCTGAAAGGCAGCAATCTCCTCCTCCTCCTCCTTCTTTATTACTGAGGCACACAGGCAGCAGAGCAAACACTGAAATCAGGCTTCTGACCTGCAGAGGCACCAGCAAGATGCAAGACTACAAAAACTGAAAACAAAATACCTAAGAATTCCCAGCGACTTTGCTTAGCTTGTGTGTGTGTGTGTATGTGTGTATTTGTTCATGCACATCACTGCACTCACACGCTTGCTTGCCTCCTGCCCCTTCACTCTTCTCTCCCCCCTCCCTCTCTTCCTTCCTCCCTTCCTCCTCCTCTTGTTTAGATGGAGAAGCATTTCACCAATGAAGCACAAAACGCTAAAGGCCTCTGTTCCAGCCCCGGTTCTTTTCAGACCCAGCAAATCTCTCAATTCTAGCAAAGGTGGTGGGAGCCTTTGAAAACGAGCCTTAGCAGAATGTGTCCGTAAGATAAGGACAATGTGTCACGAGGAACATCTTGTACACAAGATGCTGGCTCTGTATTACAGGGCTGCACCGAGCTCACTGTTGGTTAGGGTATATGACATACAATGTTTTATTCATAAATTTTACAAAAATGAAATGAAGCATTAATGCAAATGCCATCTGTCAGAGGTAGGAGTCATTGACAGAATCTGGTCTGGAGGATGAAGGTAGTCACAGAAATCAATAAAGATAAGTGTAGAGATTTTCAATTTGTGGTGACCACAGCAGATGCTCCAGATCTCCAGTGACAGAGACAGTGCCATTTACCAGCTGTCAGGTACCTTCTGCAAAGGAGACCTAGTCAGTCCCCTTGTCGATGGCTGTCCATATTGCAGAATCTCACGTTACTGTGGCACCAACAGCACTAGGCTCTGTCTCTAGGGTACCTGGTGGCATTTCTGGGGATAAGAGGGCTTTCTGCTTGAATATGGGATGGAACTCATATGAGTTAAACTAAGGTCTAAGAAAAAGAGCTAATGTTTTCTGAGTACTTACTATGTACCAAGCACTAACTTAGTTGTTTTCTAAGCACCAGCTCTTAACCTTCAAACCCTCACCATACCAAAGGTACTGTCTCCATCTTACAGCTGGGAACTCCAAGTTACAGAGTGATTAGGTAAACTACCCAAGGTCACACAGCTCAAAAGCCACAAAGCCAGGATTTTAGTCTTATTCCCCTACAGGCTCCAAAGTCCTTCCTCTTACCATCTGCTTGGATAAGCATATGGTTGGCAAACTATGGATCTGTTAGATCCCAGGCGAGGGTCAAGTTGGCTTGTCTGTTGGAGCATCTACACTGAGTTATGAAGGGTATGAAACAACTCTCCCTGACTGGGTTTGTTTGACTTCTACTCCTTCATCACGTTAGAACATGCAGTGCGCATTTGTTGTGAATTGACTGCAAAATGGCCTCCATAGGCTCCTACATTTAAACATTTGTGCTTCAGTGGGTGGCACTAACTCAGGAGGTTTGGAGCTCTTGGGAAGTGGAGCCTTGCTACGGGGAAGTGGCTGTCTGTGGGGCAGGCCTTGAGGCTTGTAGCCTGGCCCTGCCTCCTGCCTTCTGTCTGTGTCCTTTCCTGCCACCACAGCCTCAAGCCACTCCCTGCCACCACACCTTCCTCACCACAGCAGACTGCACCCCCAAACCGTGAATCAGAACAGCCCTTTCCTTCCTCAGGCGTCTTTTTCTCAGGTATGTGGTAACACCAACGAGAAAACTGGTGGGGTACTCCTCCAATCTGCTGTCCACTTTGCAGGCACATCTTGGCCACAGCGGCTAGAGGCCAAGCTGGATGTGAGCAAACCTGGACTTCTTTGAGGTCCAGATTTTCAAAAGCCAGTCGACTTCCCTAAATCTCAATTTCCCCATTTATTCATTGTGTCAAAATCTAAACTAATGTCTCCCCCAAAACAAAGGAAGGTCTAGCACCAGTCTATGTGAGATGATTGAAAGAAAGAAGAAAATGTCTAATTCCTTGTTGTAATTACCACAGGCCTTTGCAACAGCCCTTAGTAACTATTTATATATATATATATAATTTATGAATATATATACAAATTTATAAATCTATATTTATACATATTTATGCCCATAAATATGTGCTAATATATATACACACATATATCAATGCTTTTTGGCAGAGAGAGAAGAGGTAGAGGGGGAGGGAGAGAAAAAGAGAGAAACAATTTCTTTGACCTCAAGACCTTGGCTTTTCAAATATTCCTGATCATATCTCATGGAATGGATGCATCAGTGTACGTTGAGTTTGGTACTGTTAAGTTTGGTGTATACTATCTTGGAACACCCTCATGGATAACTGGGTAGTACATTAATGGATTACAACCCAAAGTTTGAATCACTCTACAGAACAGGGAGACTTGAGGAGGACTTTAAAAGCATAGGTTCACACATCCCTTAGCCTTTTCTTTTGTTTTGCAAGACATTGCAAAATAGAAGAAATTCAGCTAGCTTCTGATCCCTGTGTCTACAGATCACATGGTATATTGTTGGACAATAAACACAGTTTTATGTGTATGTTTGGTAACTCCAGTGGATTAGGCTTGTTGACAAGTAGGATTTCAAAATTGCATCTTAGACAGGGCATGGTACTCTTTGGAAGGAGGGATCATATGTCTCCCATGTCTTTTCAGTGAGTACCAGTAAGCAACTTCCTCCATGGACGGGGATCCACATACCTCACAGCCCAGACAAGCACTTTGTCTCAGGGCCATTGAAATATGAACGGGATGTTGATAAGCCTTTCCAGTCATGAGGGTTCAGAACACACAGTCTACCCTTGATTCTGCTCTGTGCGCTCTCATGTCCAACAGAGAACAGCCAACTTTTCTGGCTCGCTGTTGAACTCTTCCACAGTAGGAAAGCAAGCATCTGTGGTCGTGGGCCCTTCCTTGTATGCTGCAGAGGCTCTGGGTGTTTCTAACCTCACTTTTTTTAAAAAAAAATATTTATTTTAGATTTATTTACTTACTTTTATGTGCATTGAATGTTTTGCCTGCATGCATTTATGTGTGCCATGCTTGTTCCTGGTGACTTCAGAGTTCAGAAGAGGGCGTCTGATGCCCTGGAACTGGAGTTACGGGTGGTTGTGAGCCACCATGTGGGTACTGGGAATCAAACCTTCGTCCTCTGGAAGAACAAGTGCTCTTAACCACTCAGCCAGCTCTTCGGCACCCTCCACCATCACTTTTGATCGTGCTGTTCCTCATTCTTAGGATGTCTTCTTCCACCCCCATGAATTCTTCCTTTCCTTGCGGACTATATTCCAGACTTTCTAAGTCCCCCTTCTTGCATGTTTCCCTCCCTGCAAAGCTCACTGAATTCACACAACCACCTGCTTCCTAGAAACTGTTTATGAATATTTATGAACTGACTTTCTAATATTTCAAAAACACTTCTAAGAAACTATGGGACTTAATCCCATTTAATGAGTGCTCCCTCATTAAATAAGGTTTAGCATTTTTCATTGCAATACCTAAATCACATAATTATTAAAGATAACACTTTTAAGCTACTTATCTCACATTCTGAGAACTATGACTATAATGATGGTAGACCCCAGAACTGCTGGTTTTCCTAACAGTCCGTCATTTGGGAGACATTTGTTTTAGACAACTGAATTCTTACATGAGTAGGGCACCTGGAAGCTTGCCCCTGGGATACTGGGAGACGCTCTTATGAAAATGGCTCTGCATTTTAACAGTTAATCCACGAACTCTGTGTTGGCTACTGCCCTGCAGGATTCTGGTCCATTCATTGCTCCTGCATTTCTCTCTGTAACACAAACACTCTCTCTCTCTCTCTCTCTCTCTCTCTCTCTCTCTCTCTCTCTCTCTCTCACCTCTTCCTTTCCCTTTTCTTTGGCTACTTACATCTTGGAAAGAACTTAAAGACAATCTATTCAGTAATTTAATTTACCAAAAAGATGAAATAATGTGCTTCAGATCACTCTATAGAAAACTTTCAAAACATTTGGGGTCAAACCCCAAATCTCTGTCATTAAAGAAATTGGAAGCTAGACACTGAAGACATCGCCACCTAGCTCTTCAGTTTCATTTCCCTTTCCCAAACTTCCATCTTCCACCAAATCCCTCTGTCTCACCACCAGAGAACTTCCCCAGATCCTCAGCACCAAAGTGTCTCCTTGTCACTAACCAATTCCCCAGTGCCGCTGCGTCTGAATCCCACGACTTCTCATCTTTCTTGGTGATTTCACTGTTTATTCTGGTTTTCCTCTTAGCCAACACCACACCTGTGGAAACCACACAAGTCCTTTCCTTTAAACTCCTCCATTGCTGTCAGAAAGCTCACAGGGGAGAGTTAAGCCCATGATGGTCGCTACTGCAAAGACCTGCGTTTTTTCCACATGGGTGGGGAGGGACGAACAGAAGCCCTTTCTACCTCTTCTGTTTGATATAGACAAATGTGCTGAGAGAGAAGGTATTGTGTCTTGCAGATAAGTAATTTCTCAAGACATATGGCCAAGCAATAATTATCCCTCCAAGCTGAGCAGGAGATGTATCCCAGCTCATTGACTTCAGTCTTAACTGGAAGAATCAAGAGCCGTGCTCCAGGGGAAATAACCATACATGCAGGGCTGTCCTTCCAACGTGCTAAGGGGAGAGTGAGGTAATCAAAGGAGAAGGCTGGACGGAAACATACCAGCAAACCAACACAACACACATAGGCTCAGCAGTTAGCTTTGTTGGTAAAGTGCATGCCTTGCACACTCGAGGACCCGAGTTTGAGGCACACACTCCATGTTAAAAGGCAGAGCCTGGTGGCACACACTTGTAACCCTCATGAGAAATAGGAGGATCCCTAAGGCTTGCTGGTCAGCCACTTAGCCTACTCGGTGAGCACCAGGCCAGCGAGAGACAGTCACACAAAACAAAGCAGACAGCACCTGAGGAATGTCATCTGAGGTTGGCTTCTGACCACACACACACACACACACACACACACACACAGACAGACACACACACAGAGAGAGAGAGAGAGACAGAGACAGAGACAGAGACAGACACACACACACAGAGACAGAGACAGAGACAGAGACAGACAGAGACAGACAGACACACAGACACACAGCTATATAGACAGAGACACACAGACACAGAGAAATACAGAGAGAGAGACACAGACACACATACACACAGAGAGTGACAGACAGAGAGACACACAGATAAACACAAATACATAGACACAGACACACAGAGAGACACACAGAGGACACAGACACCTCTCTCTCTCTCTCTCTCTCTCTCTCTCTCTCTGACTATGACAGCACGTATGTACATTCTGGAGACCTTAGCCCCACGACCAACAGGGACATGAGTTAGCGCACACTGCTTAGACCATACACTTGCTTCTTCACCAGGTCACGGCAGGAAAGCTGAAGCACCAGTCTCACCGAGCTGCCGTGAGGACTGAGTACGTCAACACTCATTAAAAACCACCACCACCACCGCAGCAGCAGGGCAGGGCTCGGTGCACTGGGCGCTGTACAGATATGATAAACAGGCCTTGGGTTTGAACCATCTTGCTCGGTGTCTGCTGACCCCCGAGTCCTCGAGACATTGTGATGGTTTCCATCCACACCACATACACTCTGTTTCCCAACATGGCCAAAATATTCCAAAATCTGTAAAACTTTTCTTTTCAGTGTGAACCACGGTTACACTGTTAAAACTCCTCTGTTCCTACGTGTTTTGGATGAAGGAGCCTCCATCTAGATTCGCTTCCCTTGGTTGCCCCTTCTTGCCTCCAGGCTGCCTTAATTTCCCAGGTACTTTCTGGGCCCCTCTGCTGGCCATTCCTTCCACGGAGGGGCTTCCCTCGATTCTCTTCTTCACCACACTCACATTCACTTTCATGGTGAAGTGGTCAGGCGGCTTTAGACACCATTTCCTCCTGCAGAGTCTCTCAAATGTCTATCAGCCTGGAACAAAAGCCCGAATCCCTGATTCAGGCCTCGTCCTGTGAGCACAAGCCCTACACTCTGCACGGACGTCTGAAAGGATCTTAAATGGAACGTGTCTGAATCCGAACTCCTGACCCTCCCCGTAGCTCCTCCCCATAGTCTTCCTGATCTCGTTAATAATATCCCCCCTTCCCTGCTCCTCTCACCATCAATACACACTTTATCATTGCTTCACACACACCTCCTTTTTGAGGGAAGGCATCACCCTCTGCTCAGCTGGGATTGACCTCTATGCTGTCCTCCTGCCTCAGCCACCCAAGTACTAGGTTTATAGTCCTGAGCCTGGAAAGTCCCTTCAACACTGACAATCTGGCCATCACCTCCAACGATGCTCTGGCTCCTGCGAACGCTCCCAAGTCCCAGAATGCCACCTTATGTTTCTGCTTCTGCACTCATCTCACTCAGCAACCTCCTACAGCAGCAGGAGAGACAGCCTAAAAGACAGATGTGTCAATATTTGGTCCGAACCCTTCCAGTCGCTCCTCACCTCACTCAGAAACACCAAAGTCCTTACAATTACGTGGCCCTCCCTAACCTGTGTGGGCCATCCTGTCCGACAGCTATCTGACCTCATGTCCTTCTACCTCCCCCCAACTCTTCATCTTCCGTCTGGTGACATGTCTCAGCTATCAGGCTGTCCCTTCCTTACTCTGCAGCTCTGCTCCAAAGCATGTGGTCCTCACACGCCTTTGAAAATCACAGGCTACACCTGTGCGGCATCTGTTTTGCTTCCTTGCTACATTTTTTGGTACAAGACTGATCTTCTAGGTCCTGCTGGTGTTTTTTGCCCTGTCAGAACACTCATTTTCTCACTGCTATGAGAACTTAAGCTCTGTGAGTGGGAGTTTACATCTTATCCCTTTACTGCCGCCTTCTGATCGCACAGTGAGTGCCTTGCACACAGTGGGCATCCCGTAGCGATTGGCAGCTTGGATGGAAATACTGGCTATTTGGCTCCTCTTACCTAAGACAGTCATCACCGTCTTCATTAGCTTCATGGGAGCCTTCCGGCGGCTGATGGAGCCACTCGTGTGTGGAGACAACACATTGGTTTTCCTCTTGACGTACATGTAGATGCGCACATATACCACCACCATGATGAAGAAGGCCAAGAGGTTTGACACGGTCCAGAAAATGAGGTAACTCCTGCTGTAAATGGGGGCCAGGGAAGAGCAGGCAGAGATGTTGCAGATGCAATTCCAGCCCAGTGTGGGGACCGCCCCCATGAAGATGGCAATGGCCCACACCAACAGAATGAGCAGTGTCACCCTCTTTTTGGTCAAGTTGCTATGGACCCGCATCCTCATGATTGACATGTGCCTTTCTACTGCAATAACCAGCAAGTTGGCCAGAGAGGCAGTCAGGCTTGCGTCCAGGAGCCCCTGTCGGAGAAACCAGCGGTTGACAGTCAAAGTTTTGGACACGGGGCCAGTGTTAAACATCAGAAATACATAGGCGATTCCAGCAAAGAAGTCTGCGGCAGCTAAGTTAGCCAGCAGGTAGTAGAAGGGAAAGTGGAACTTCCTGTTTGTGATCACTGCTGCGATGACCAGGGAGTTAGAAAAAAAGATAAAGAGGCAGAAAAATGTCCCAACACACAGGACGATGACAAGCTTCGTCCCCGTCCACTCGTCGGCCGTGTCCGCGTTACTCTTGTTGTAAAAGAAGTCCATCCGCTTGTCGTAGTGACACTCATTCATCGTGGAGAAGAGCTGCACATCCTGGGAAGGAAGGAGAAGAAGACAGACGTCACTCAGGGACACCAGGACACCCCTCCTCCAGGGGACGCCTTTCAGTCTCCTGGGTCTCACTGTAAAGGCCCCTGTGCCTGTACATTCACTCCTGACTCCTACCACAGTGCATCGCCTGCATGCAAGCTGTTTCCCGGGGTCAGCTGAAAGTTCAGGGAGGGAGCGCCTGTGTTTCCTTTATTCACACCAGGATCCAGAGGCTCCGCCTGCTCACGAAGGGTCATCGAACAGCTGGCTAATAAATGAATGGACGATCAAGGAGGCATCAATATGTCAAATGTGCTGTCTTACAACTTCCACTCTGCACCAGTGACAGCAACAACATAACACAGATTATTAATGAGTGTTTTCTGCTGGAAGCATCCCGGCCATTTCTTATTCATGAGTTCTGTTCAGTAATCAAAAGCAGGCTTGTAATGCCAGGCATATTCTTGCCAAGATAATGCTATTGAATTTCTCTTCCAGGGCCAAATGCCTCCTCCAAGAGATCACTTTCCACACCTCCAACTCCAATCTTGATCATTCTATCAGCATCAGTTAGTTTCAGGCTACAGTTACAATCACTTATTAAGCATATGGTGTAGGGAGGGAGACTTTGGTCTCATACCCCTCCCTGACCTTCTCGTTCGCTTCTTCGTCATAGTCACCCATTCTAATGGTACCAATGTAAATATGTATGCTCGGTTTTCCATTCCAACCACTTCAAGTCGGTTACTTCCCAGGAGACTCTCCAACCCACGGCTGATTGAGGACAAGGCCTTCACAGGTGCCATTGACATGTAGGGTTTGTGCAGATATCCAACCCAAGGCAAAAACTAGGCTCACTTAGCAAGTGAAGGCAAGTCCTCAAGACTTGTGTGGAAGGGGACACCGAACTGTGGTATCAGGCTTGCAGGAATGACACTGGTCCCTCTCAATAGAAGACGAATATGAGATTTCAAAAACCAATGGAGTTGAAGCCAAGATTCTAACTTCTGGTTGGAAGGGCTATCAAATCCCCACCCCACAAAAAAAAAAAAAAAAAAGCAAGGCTGGGGTTTATTCACTGAACCACAGGCTCAGCAGACCTAAAGGTTGAGCTGTCTATCTTTTGGAATGAAGTCTGTGTAACAGGGAAAATATAGAAGAAATCCCAAGTTTTGAAACTTCCTGTAGATTCTGGAATCTGATGCCACACTGGACTAGAGATTAGCAGCCTAGACAATGATTTTAAGTAGTATAAAGCACAGCTCTATCTTAGTCTGCTTCTCAATTTATATTTTAATTGTATAATTATACCTTAAAGTACATTAAATATTTGCTTTGTCATTGTGAGATAAAATGCTCACTTGATATACTTAAACAAATTTCATAATTTTAACAGCTTTTTTACATCCTGTTATATGTCCTACTTAACTAACACCTAGATTTGGACACTGAGGCTTTTCCCAGTGTTTGACCTTTATAAGCAATTAATCTTTATATACATGGCCAACTATAGGAGTAATTCATGGTTTTCAGAATGAGGTAGAGGATATCACTGTGTCTGACGGTTTCTAACAGATCATGTCAAACTGCTTGAAAGTGATTGTATTTCTAAGTCTACCAGAATTATAGGAAGGTTTAAAGAAAATATTAATTAGTGGAATTCAATTAATTACTCAAGGAGAAAATTAAGTGTGCAACGATGCTAAAATTATATACAGATTCAGGACAACCTGAGGAGCTCACTCTGTGAATGGTCTGCTGTGTCATCCCAAATCAATCTGGACCTCACTGTGGAGGCAGCATCACTCTGCCTCATCAGTGGACTCCACCCCATGAAAGACCGTTTGGGATTCTCTTCCGTCATTCCACCGTTTGAGGAACTACAGCAAAGCTCCATTTGTAAATCAGACTCAGCCTTCCCCAGACACCAAATCTGATGGTGCCTCGATCATAGATCTTGGACTTCCCAACTCCAGAATTGTAAGAAATCAACTCTGTGTACAGACCTAGTTCAAGTTACTTTGGTTCTAGCCATAGGAATTGACCCAAATGCCACGTGAGAACTTTTAATGATACAATTACATTGTTTTCTTTTGTTAATTAAAAATGATTTACATATTTTGTTTTGTTATAGACTCTAGATAGCTAAGAAAAACATTTTTCTAATTTAAATGTAATATTACTCCTGAGTGATTTATTAGAAATATTACGTAGAATGTTAGAATTCAGATGTTTTTAAAGTTTGTTGTTGTTTTTTTCTTATTTTTTAAAGAGATGTTAGATTTTTAGTTTGGGTTGTTACATTTGGTCAGCTCTGTGATTGTGTGAGGCACTAAGGCCTTGATGATTGATACTTCAAAAATCTTCAAATTCTACTTTTCTTCCATAAGAATTAAGCTGTATATTCCTGAATTTTTTTTGAAAAATTGTTATGAGACCAAGGAGTCATTTTTGTCTTAAAAATGTTGAGCTGTCACAGGGAAACTATGATTAGCAAAATTTTTGCTAAGCTGCTCTCTTCCCCTGCACAAGATTCTACATCTGGGGGAAACAGAATGGGAGTAACACATTTCATACCATGAGTGAGTTTAAAGCAAAAAACAAAACAAAACAAAACAAAACAAAACAAAAAAACCAATATGGACTATCAAGCAGTAAGTGCAAATCATGCCATGAAGTTGTGTAGCCCTGGCTGTCCTAGAACTCATGCTGTAGAGCAGGCTGACTTCAAACTCAGAGATCTGCCTGCCTCTGCCTCTCAAGTGCTGGGATTAAAGTCGTGCGCCACCACCGCCCGGTGCTGAAAGACTTTTAAACAAGAGTTCATGGATTCTGTGTCCATTCTGTTTTCAGTTGTACATCAATTGAAAAATCAGCTTAAGGTTGAAAGGCAAAGCCTGGGAGACCTGTGTGTACTCAGCTGACCCGCACCAGCTCAGCTCACTTGAGGTTTTCCCACGGAGAACAAACTTCGGATGATTTTTGTCTAAAAACTTCACACCCCCCTAAGACTTTCCACACTGACAGCTGATGCAGCTGGATCCAGCCCTCACCAACTCACCCACGAGACTTCCCGCCACCTCACCCCGTCTTCTACATTTGCTACCCAGCTTACTGATGGCTCCCAGGGCAGATATGTTACTGTAATTTCTAGGCTGGAAATCACCAAAAATCCTAGCCAGTTTATAACTAATGACCAACTTAGCATTTCTTGACCTCTCTCGGCCCTTACAACATGATTCTGTGATTTCAAAGAAAAATTAACGTCGTGCCATCTCACTCCTACCTACAGTGGTTTCTGTAACACACTGCTGAGCAATCCAACTTGCCATCACTTTGGCCGTGTGAGGGCCATGTCTCAGCACGTGGGCAGATACCTTGTAGACCACTCAGTGTCTAGGCTTTTCTTCCTTGCTGATATAGAAACACTGGTGTCCAACTCCCGTCCCAGACCATTCTGCTCCAGCAGAGCAGGGACCTGTCTCTTATGCTCACCCTGATAGTGGTGGGTTTGATAAACGAACAAACAAGTGACCTTTGTCCTCTGCTGTGTCCCACTCCCCTAAAATGAAAAGTCCGGAGTTAAGCAGCTTTGCTGACTTACACAACAGCCACTAAGCAAAACTGGGGAGTTTCATCACTTATTAACTCTGTGTTCCCAGTGAGTTAATCTCTCTGCTCTAGTCTAATTTAATTACTAATATTAAGTGTGCACTGCGGGCCAAGTGCTAGACTAAGCATTTTACATGGATCACTTCATTTCATCTTCCCAACAATGATGAGCTGCCATTTTGCAGAAGAGGGAACACAAGAGCCTGTGAAGGCCACAAGGCTGAGAGGCAGTTGACTCTATTCGGGTAGCTATCCCAAAAACCCACACTGCACTGTGCTTCTCCTCCTTAGGCAAAGCTAACACCAGGCAGAACTGTGAATTCTAGTGAGATGTTTGGTAATGGCTACATTACTGAAAAACAGATGATTTGATCAAATCATGTTCAAAGATTGCCCCGCAGTATAAAACACAGATGGACACTCTAAACAGCCTTTGGTCCCCTCAGTCCTCTTTTAAAATAGCCTGAGGTGGGGTGGGGGAGACCTTTCTTTCCCCTGAAAATGTTCAGTTTTTACAGTACATGTGAAGCAGTACAGTCACACTGACGTACTGACTCAACTTCTCCCACATCTGGGCTGATGTTTGTGTTTATACTGAAGGTTTTAGAGGATTTAGTAGTTCTGACCCAGACACAGGAGATGCTAAACCTTAGAGTGATGACCACAACTTCGAACTCCAGTAATGTAAGACTTCATAAAATGGTGGTTTGAAAAGTCTATATGCGGAACCCAAATGAAAACCTGACGAGCAAAACGTTCATTTACATTCTCCCCAACTTGTTTCTCTGAAGAAAAAAAGACAATCAGGCAACTTGGAATGTGGAAACAATTATGGAAATGAAGTCATCAGAAAACCACTCAAGTGGCTTTTATTTCTAGCTACATCTTCAGAGACAAGTCGCTGCCTGGCTTTTCAGTAACATGCCTCTCTTCCAGAAGGACACGGGGTGCAGAGAAGCAGGGTGAGCTGCTGCTCTCTGTGTTTTCTCTTGCTATGGTCCACGAACACAGCACAACCCTCTCCCAGTTAGAAACCTCAGCTAGGTGGGAGTCGAATCTCAGTGTAGTTGCTGACTTAGGAATGCCTGCATAGGTCATCAGGTTTGTTCACTGGATTCAATAATTCATGTTAATGGCAAATAAGGACAGCAAGAATGATTTAAAAGCACCTATAATCCCTGGAGTTCACTTTAGCCATTACCGTCTAAGCCTCTGCACCTTCTATTCCATCTCTGCATCCACCTCTTTCCTCACGTACCCCCAGGACTCATATTTCTACCTCATTCCTGCACAAACATCACTTCATCAGACATCTCTTCCTCGTGGTTCTCTAAGGGAAAACAGCCAACATGCTGCACTCAGCCATTCACCTGCTCTGCGATTCACAGCATTTCTTACCATCTGACAATCTAGTTGGGGTCCTGGATGCTGCTCTCTCCAGCAAGAAGCTACATTTAGGAAGGCATGCATTTTGTGTTGTTATGACACACCCCTGGACCCTGGAAGAATGCCCAACACACACATGGTCTCTGTAGATGCTTATTAAATACAAACTTAAGTGAAGAACCCTGAGACACCCATGCCTCATGACTCTAACCTTCTAACCACACTGACACTTATCACTTTCTTCCCCCACATCATGCCCTCTAATTTGAGTGTCACAACTCATTCATTTTCCTGGCTTAACTTGGCACCAAATCCCGCAGGCAGAGGTGTGAGGATGGGTCTGCTGCTCTTGAATGCGGCTTCACCAGCGCAGACAAGTTCCGGGTGGTCTGAGGAGCAATCCCACCGCAGAAGCTCCCTGTGAGTGCAGACCTCAGAGAGGAGGGTCCTCTTTGAACCTAACTTCAAAAGAGAAAGAGCCAGTTGTCAAAGCTGGACCAATCGAAGTCACACCACAAAGTCGGGTGGAATTGCAATCCAACATACACCATGCACATCCAGGCCTGAGTTCTGAATAAAACAGTCAGTGGGGATGAAGTGAAGGATCTCCTCAGCAGACAAATTCCTACTGAATCACACGGATATTTTACTGTTAAGAAGGCATGCTCGAGGTCCTGTCCTTGCAGCGCTAGCTGGCGAGCTCCTTTCAATGACTTCCTGTCCAAATGCAGACACAGACATGGAGAAAGTTGTGACTCTTGAGTTGAGAAACTGAGCAAACGTTATTTCAGTCAGATGACCTAAGTCAATGCCAGCAGCCTGAAGCCCTGTTGATCATCTAACTCCCGAATCCATGTGTTAGAAATAAAATTCACTCCAAGATCTTCTGAAGCAGCCCTACACTCTGCCCGTCTTGTAAAACAATGAAAAGAACATCAGAGAAATCTCAAGCAGAGAAGACCCTGTGCCACTGTCATAGCTAAAAGGCTTGAAACTGAACAGGGTATGTGGTGGTATTGTGTTCCCCAATATGTTGTGCACACTAATAAACTTATCTGGGGTCAGAGAACAGAACAACCACTAGATATAGAGGCCAGAAAATGGTGGCACTCACACCTTTAATCCTAGCATCCCAAAGGCAGAGATCCGTCTGGATCTCTGTGAGTTCAAAGCCACACTGGAAACAGCCAGGCATGGTGACACACGTCTTTAATCCCAGGAAGTGATGACAAGAAGCAGAAAGGTATATAAGGTGTGAGGAGGAGGAACTAGAGCCTGGTTAAGCTTTTAGGCTTTCGAGCAGCAGTTCAGCTGAGATCCATTCTGGATAAGGACTCAGAGGCTTCCACTCTGAGGAAACAGGATCAGCTGAGGAATTGGTGAGACGAGGTTAGCTGTGGCTGGTTCTGCTTCTCTGACCTTTCAGTGTTCACCCCAATACCTGGCCCCAGGTTTGTTTTTATTTAATAAGACCACTCAGAACTTCATCTACAAGTGTATATCCTGAAGGCTGAGGAGAGCAGAATAAAACTAGCGTTTTAATAGTAACAATGTGTCTGTGTCGGTTCACTAATTATAGCAAATGTACTGCATGAACTTAGGATTTAACAATGGCAGCTACTGTGCAGGGGGATACGGACCAGGACGATCACTGTGTGCTCCACTTTTCCACAAATTTAAATGGCCCTATACCTAAATATTTTAAAAAATTAGAGACAAGGGGTAGGTTACCAACTCCATTACATTTATGATAACTTCAAAACAAATTGGTAGCACCCACTTTACCCTTGCCATGGTAAAATAAACAGGGAAGTAGAGATTTGCTACAGCTTACACATAAGCCTATCTTGTTGGTAATGGGATAACAGATGCCACCGATAATCTTAGCTAAAGCTGGTGTGTGTTTACTTCAGGGGTGCTTGCCTCATTATAGACATCCATCTTTTCTCTCCAGGAGGCTGAACACCTCACCTCTGTTATTAAGAATGAATCTTCAACTAGGGCCCCTAAAATTACTCAGATGCAGAGCCTGTGTTCCTCACCAGCAGCTCCCCGCCCCCACCCCACTATCTTCTACACAGACAGTAAGGTTCTCAGGGAGGGGCCACACAGAGGACCAGCAAACTTGGTGTGACTGGGGAAATCCCCAACAAAACGAGACACTGGAGCCAAAGGGAATGACTCAGTGAAGTGCTTGCAAGCCTAGAGTTTGATTCCAGAACTCCCGTAGTAATAAAAATGTCAGGTGCAGTGGTACGCGCTTGTAATCCCGGGAGGAGGAAGCAGGAAGATCCTTGGTACTCACCGGCCACGCAGCCTGGCTTAAGGGGTTAGCTCCAGGCTAATAAGAGACCTGTCTCCCCTAAGAGGTAGAGGGCATTAAGGATGACACTGGCATTTATCCTCTGGCCTTCACCTGTGCTTCCCTTCCCCTCCCTCCCGCCCAGAAATTGACTTTTCCAGGTCATTACTAACTGGGAGATGATAGTATAAACGGGTTATTGTGTTAGATCACATTGCGAAGCCCTTTAGGCAGGGAGGGCAGCAGGAGACAGGTCAGCAAGTTCACTTACCGCCATCTCTCCCTAGGGAGTGGGTGGACTTACAGCGTGTGGTATACACCACAGCTTCTACCCTCGGACTTGTTTAATAAACAGCTGTAATCAAAGGCATTGTTTCCCGGATGTTCCTGAGGGCTGAAGACTGTCTTAAGTCCCTTGATTAAACAGGAAGGCAGCGGTGGAAACACAGTAGAGAGAGAATAACACATGGATTTTATGTGATCAACAAATTCCCTGATTTTGTTTATCCAAATGTAAAGTAAATCTTTAATTGTGTTTACTTCATTATAAAATTGTAATCCACGTCTAATTCACTAAGCTAAGGAGATACATTTTGACCTTTGACCCTCATCAAAAAATGCTAGTCAAATGTTTAAAATTAGTATTATTTATATATAAATTCCTATGACAATCTTTAAATCACTGTATAATCACATTTCAGTAGCATTACTGTTCAAAGGAGCTGAGGATACAAACATTAAAAGTGTAGATAGTCATGTGGAAGGAAATACATTTAACCAAAGAAATCGTGTCTATAAAAGGTATCTTGAAAAGTTTCACGTTGCTGCCTTAACACTCTGCAACAGGAAACCTTGCGGTCCAAACTTTTTTGTTGTTATCTAGTTGTACACCACATTCCTTCCTGTGGCCTGTCTCTAGTCCCCAGAAGGTGCTTGGGAGTCCCTTGCTCTGCAGGGCTTGTCCTAAACCGTCTCCCACAGTGTCCAGTGGTAGGTCACCGGTGGACTGCAGAGACTGTTTCTTGCTTCTGCAGGGCATGCCCACCTGAGCTCACCCTCAGTCTCTGCATAGAAAGGAAAATGTCAAGGCCATGCCCTGCTGTGGGAAACAGCCTGGGAGTGAGCTCACCCTGACGGGGAAACTCCCGCTCCACATCCTTCTTGCCTCCTTCCCAACTCGTGCCTGCCCTGGCAGCAAGGCACCAGTTGGGCTGTAGGAGATGGAGGGAGGTGGCCATGCTGACTTCCTGCCGCCTTCTTCCCAGGTTGCTGTGAGTGTGCTGGCTCAGTCACTACTGGGCAGCCCTCTCATGGGGTACCCTTGCCTTCTTCTTCCTCTTGGCTGGTGCCTGGCGAGGGAGTATTAACTATCCCTTGCTGTTTCTGGGTCAGAGATGCCATATAGTTTCTTGCCAATTCCCATGAGTTCATTCCCTGCCAATTGCTTCTTTGACTGTCATTGCCACTTTTCCTGTGCACACACGCATGTGGCAGCTGATGGACAACCTCAAGGGTCAGCCCCAGAAACACCATCTACCTCCTTTAAGGGGAGATGTCTTCTTGGCCTGGAACTTACCAATTAAACTGGGATGGGTGGCCAGTGATTCCCGAGGGTCTCTTGTGTCTGCCTCCCTGGTGCTGGGCTAGTGCTTGGATTACAAGGACATGCCACTATGCACATTTTCATGTGGAGTCTTAGGGCAGAACTCCCCCCAAGACTTGCAAGGCAAGCTCCTTTACCGACTGCACCATCTCTGCAGCCCAGAGTGTTGATTCTCCTAAAGTGGCTTTTTAGTTTCTAGATCCAGACTCTCTTAAGCTGTGTGTCAAGAACTCCTTAGATACTCCACAGTGTAATCATTTTCTACCCATGTGTCTGCCTTTACCCTCAGATTGTGTTTTAGGACACGAACGTTATCTGTGTCCTTAATGCTCAGTACAGTGTCAAGTAGTAGATGTTCAACAAATACTTAGTTGTGGTGTGTGTGTCTGCTGGTTTACTGGAGAAGAGAAGACGGAAGCCTGATGATTCTGTGGTGAATGATGCCTGAGCATCACATAATTAGAAGACATACAGGTCGTTATTTAAAAGACTGGCTGAGAAATACACAGCACACTTGCTAAGGCCTTCAATATATTCCACTAAATAGTCACTTGTCTAACCCCATGTCTGAATTTGTCATAAGCAGAGCGGGTGTCCTTATGCCTCCCACTTTTTAGAAATACAAACATAGAATCTGGTTGGTAATGGGCACATATTTTTTAATGCACTCAATCTGAAAAATTCCCAAGTCCTGTTTCTAGCCCTCCTTTCTGAGCTGAAGCTGACAATGGATGGTCACTGCTTGGCACTCCCGTCCTTGACCTGTGACTGGACTCCCCTGGGTTTCCCACATTGTGCTCCATGTTATCTCTTCTGTTCTTCCACCAGCCTTGAACTAGAGGCCGTCTTGCAATGCCATAGCCTTGTATCCCATCCCCTAAATATCTTTATGCTCCATATTCCAGCTTCCTTGCAGCTGAGGTGGCCATATAGAATAAATGAAATGTGCTCTGCACAATCAGCCCTAAAACACTGAACAGCCATGTGTTCCTTTATGTTCTTCCTCACCCGTTTGCCCAGCAGTAAACACAGAAGCAAGGAGAAAGCCCTGGAACAGCACAGATGAACACAGCCATGGACTAGTGTCCATTATAAAGGAAATAAATAATAATACAGAAGTTAAGAATAAATACTTAGAAATGGTTACAGCAATTTGACATTGCCACAAGATAAAAATGGAGGAGTGGAGTTGTCTCTGAAAATACACTGATCTTCTGCAGAAACATTTTCTTTTCTTTATTCTTCTTAATATATTTATTGGTGCCTGAACCCAGTGCCCTGCAAATGCTAGGCAAGCACGTTACCTCCTTTTCCTAAGCAGATTTGATAAACAATGTCCCAGCGCATGCCGCATAAAAAGGAAGAAAGGATGCTTGGAGTCTGAACTCACCACAGTACTGAATGGCCTTGAACAAGACAGAAAGATAGACCTCTGTTTTATTCAAGTCACTGCACTTGTGACATCCTTGCCTGTGGCTCCTGGTGAAGGATTAGAAAGAACCAGAGCTTGAGGAAGTGTTGGCTTCTCCTTGTAGCTTTTAGTAATGCACTACCAGAGAGAGATGATCTCAGGTGAGAAGTGTAAGCAAAGGCAGAAAGGAACAGAAAGTGTCTAGAAACTGAGGGCCTCAGAGCATCGGAAAGCATAACTGTTTCTCTAACGTCAAAGAGTGGGAGTTTTCGTGAAGTACTCATGGTCATTCCCAAGGCCTCTCAGATGCTCCAGTGGGATGAGGGGAGGAGAGTTTGCAATAGATGAGAGTCGAGGTGCATCCTCCCTCCCCTGTCTGCATCTCAGAAAACATCCAAGTAGATGCTGATGGAAAGATGGGAGAGACGGGGTAAGCATCAGAGCCAGAAAACAGAAACGCTTGAGAACTTGATCCGGAATGGAATTCACATGTGGTGACTAGCTTATAGAATTCACTAGAAGCAAAAGGAACACAGGCATTGTATTGGAAAGGAAGCCATGGCTTGACCTGAAAAGGCTCCTATCTGTCCTTTGTCATGGACCCCACATTTCCCAACTCACTGTAGAGGCGCTCACAGAGCATCATGGTCCGACTCTGGAGGCCAGCTTCACAGTCCACTCCACTGCCGGGAGACCTCCTAACTCCTGCACAGTGTTTGCAGGCCCTGCCCCTGAGTGTTCTGAGTTGTAATCAGTTTCTTGCGGTTCTCCTCCTCCAGGGTATGGCAGGTTCATCAGCCAAAACAAGAAAGGGGGAACATTTTAGCGCTGGTGTTTGAAGGAGATTAGAGAAGGGGTGGCCGGGGCTGCAGCCTAACAACACATCAGGGATGGATGGTGAAAAGCCAGCTGCCGAACCTTCATCAGAGGTGGAATCCTCCCTCCAGAATGGCTCTACCCAACACCTCCTGGTAGGCCATTGCCCCTTCCTTCCTTTCTAAAACTGGCATGATCTTTAAAACCACACAGGCTCACTAACAGGACCAAATCAAAGCAATGCTTCCAGCTCGCGGCACAAAAGTCCACCCCCAAGAGGATCGGGGGTGCCCTTCCTGAGAGTTCAATGCAGTACAGGACTGCAGTTCTGGGGGTTTAACTGTGATCTAATACCTCAGGTTAAGGAGGAATGATGACAGCATCATCCTGTAACTATGCTAAAACGGCAGAGTCCAGGGAAGATATAGGCTGGCCTGAGTGCAGGCTCTGTGCCAGCATCCGGGCTTCAGACCGGCCACTTCACTCTTCCACTGCCCCAAGCACAGCAGGAGGGGAGAAGAGAGGAGCACAGCACAGAGGATACAGGACTCAGGTCCAGGGTCTGAACGCTGGCTGATGAGAGCTATGCTGAGTGGTGATGAGTGACCACCATACTTTGTGGGAGAAACTAAAACCTCCCCTCTGGATGAGAACACGGCATCTCTGTTCAGCATCCTGCCCAGAGCTATCAGGCAAGAGAAAGCCATCGAGGCATCGAGACCAGAAAGGAGGAAGTAAAACTGCCTTTGTTCACAGATGATAGGATCTTTTGTGTAGAGAAAACTACTGATTCAAAGAGTCTCAGAACGAATAAAGTAATTCTGTCAGGTTACAAAACAGGGGTCAGCGACACAACACCAACTCTGTTTCTATACCCTCACAACGAACAACCCACAACAGAAAGTAAGAAAGCAATTACAGACATGGTATCATCACAACAGAGCAAAATACCAAGTAATAAGCTCAACTAAGGACACAAAAGACTTGAACACGGAAGACTATAGAACGCTGGTGACAGAAATCAAAGTAAACAAACACAAAAACAGTGGGAAAAAACCTCAGATTCATGGAGCAGAGACTTAAAATTGCTAAAATGTTCCAGACCACTCAATGTGATCTACAGATTCAATGCAGGAAAAAAAAAATGTCCTGAAACTCATGAAATTGCCAAATGTCTAAATGATCTTAGAAAAGACCAAAGCTAGAGAAGTCACACTTTCTGATTTCAAACCATACTACAAAGCTACAGCAACTAAAAGGTATAGCACTGGCAAAAGACAGCTGCATAGACCAATGGAACAGAAGAGGGGTCCAGAAACAAGAGCACGTGTAAACAGTCAACTGATGTTTGAGAGCGTGACTAGAATATAAAGCAGAGAAAAGATCGTCTTTGACAAATTCATTTTGCCAATGAGCATGGCCTCTGGAACTATTCAGCCTCTTGGAAGCCTTGCTTATCAATTAGAAAGCCACCTAGTTTCTTTGTGCCTTAATTTGCTAGTTTCTTTGTGCCTTAATTTGCCCATCTGCAAAATGGAGAGAATAAGAAAGTCTTCTGCCTAAGACCTTCGATGTGTTTAGAACATTCTCACACACTGCTGTCATCAGCAGGACCATGCAAGGCTGACCTCTTGAAGTCAGTTCCTTTGATTATAGAAAGGAGACAAAATGGAGCATAGTGTGTTGGGATGAAGTGAATGTCACGGTGATGCAAAGTCCTGGTTCCTTTCTAACTCTAGAAAACTCAGGGAGTCACGTGATCCCCAGGCTGGCTGTGGGGGTGAGGGGTGGGTTCCAAGAGAGGCTATTAGGGAGGAAAACAAAGGAATCAGTTTCCTCTGATGGGGTGGGCCATCAGAACAGCCGCCCCCAAGCCGAGGTCTCCTCTCCTCCCACTTTGTTCAGAGCCCAGTTGAGACTTTCTCACCACCAATGAAAACAGAGTTCCAGGTGAATAGGAAAGAAGGGACTCTGCCACCCCTGGCCTGGAACTCTGATGTTTAGCCTTCTATCTGCAGACAGTTCCAAACTCGCAGTGAGCCAATTAAGGATTTATTTTTACTTTATGATGATGTAAAAGTGATGCCTATTCCATGGAAAATAAGTTTCAAATTCTGAATTTTCCTAGTCTAGTACTATGCAGTGTGATGGTGCATGGTGGGCGGGGCATATCAAAGGCATTTCAACCTGTGACAGTTTCCAGGTACTTCCAGGTTATCAGGATAAAAAAGTCAAGCTTTGGCTGACCCATTCTGTCATGGCATTGGAGCCGTTTATCAGAATACAACATCTCCCAGCTTTCCGTGACTTTCCATCTGGTCACGTGGGAAGATGTCAGTGCAGAGGGAACAGACTACCAATGGGGTGCTAATTCACTCTGACCAAGCTCCCCACTTTCTGGCCCAAGGCTCTTTACACTGCACTAACCCTCAAATTCTCTTCTTTTAGTCAATTTTCTGCTCCTCTAAGAAAGGGAATACACAGAATTTGTTCTCTATAATGATGAGATTGCCTTCCACAAGCTTTTACTGACTCCAGAGGAAATATCATCTGGTTGCAATTAAAAATACCAATAACAAATAAATGCATCTTTCCTTCAAAATTTTGGTCAAAGTTTATTGGGGTAAAAGCTCATGAGACAAGATGGAAATGTCAAAATTAAATAAAACACATTATAGAAAAACAGCAATAACTAGTCAGCTTCCCTGCTTCACAGCACGCCTGGAAGAGAAGCGGCAAAGTCTCCTTCTGCTCAGCAGAACAAATGATTAACTTTTACAAGGCTAGAGACTTCAGTTATCTGACGAGCCTAAATCAGGGTAGAAGGGAACTGGGACAGACCCGCGGACAATCGGTGGAAATGTAACTTTCTGGTTTCTTTGGCTTTCCTCCTGGTTAATCTGCACTTGTAGAGAGCTGCATGCATGTGATGGGCACATTCCACTGGACTCCAAGAGACCACCCGCTCGATACTGATTCTTCTCTTCCCTGCCCAGTTAAAGCCTCTCACTGTTCAGGATAAAGGGGAAAGTGGGAAGGAGGGAGGGAGGGAGGGAGGAAGGGAGGGAGGGAGGGAGGGAGAGAGAGAGAGAGAGAGAGAGACAGAGAAATCAAAAGACATTTATAAGGCTATAAAATTGCCTCAGAAAGCTTGTAATATAGAGAGAGCAGTGGGAGCCAGCTCGGGATAATTCAGTCCTCCCCCAGAGAAAGCCTGAGAGATTTAGAGGCGCTGGCCGTGGCTGAGAATGCAGCATCACAGCGCACGCAGGCCATGCAGAGGCGTGGGCTACGGTTGACAGCCATGGAGCTACGAGCTGGATGGAAGAATCTGAAGCCAACACGGGGATTCAGAATTGTAGGAACCAGGAAAGGAGACGAACACAGAGTAGTCAGGGAAGGGGACTTCATGGCGGGGAGGCTGGTTACTCGGAGCAAACAAGAATAAATCCTCACGATAGCGGGAATTGATTCTCTAGTGGCCAGAGAAGCTTTGCCCACATACACAAAGGGAAAAGAAAAGAAAGAGTCTCCACGGGTGTAACATTAAAGTTGTCGTTTTATAGCACAAGGCCTGGTATTGAGAAGTGTGTGTGTGTGTGTGTGTGTGTGTGTGTGTGTGTGTGTGTGTGTG
>CABHPQ010170606.1:66469-88830 GCA_902168405.1 Peromyscus aztecus | reverse complement strand
CTTTAATCCCAGGAAGTGAGGGCAGAAAGCAGAAAGGTATTTAAGGCGTGAAGACCAGAAACTAGAAGCATTTGGCTGGTTAAGCTTTTAGGCTTTTGAGCAGCACAGTTCAGCTGAGAGCCATTCGGATGAGGACTCAGAGGCTTCCAGTCTGAGGAAACAGGATCAGCTGAGGAATTGTCAAAGTGAGGTAGCTGTGTCTTGTTCTGCTTCTCTGATCTTCCAGCAGTCACCCCAATACCTGACTCTAGGTTTGTTTTTATTAATAAGAACTTTTAAGATTCCTGCTACAGAATCCTATTTTCCTAAGAATGGAGAAAAGAAAAAAGGTGTAGGAGACAATATGGAAAGAGAAAGGCAACTAGTGTCCTGTCCTAAGAGAACTACTGGTATGAAGCCCCCAGCAGTCAAGGGGGTTGGTGAGCATGATGACATTTATAGTCATAAAAAGCAAACAGAAAAGCCTGGTGTAACAGAAGACACCTGTAAGCCTAACACACAGGAAGTTAAGGTAGGAGGACAGTGGTTCCAGGCCAGCCTGCACCACACAATGAGACTTTGTCTTGTGAAGGCAATACAGACCCCATCTTAGGATACCTGCTGTACTCAGTTCCAGGAAGGACCTCAGGAATGTGCCATGACAACTGGAACAGGTACAGAGCAGTATGTTCCTGCAGACATTCTGTCTGCAGTTTATGGCCCTTAAAGATATCTAGATAAATCTAGATAATCCTGCTGAGCAGTCCAGATAATCCTGTTTAGCAGGTTGTGGTTTCCCACCAAAAGTCTAACCCAATGCTTTCAAATGTGGTTTCGTACCCAAAGTCTAGACCAGTAGTTTAAAAAAATCACCCAATCCCAAATTGCCAATTCCCAACGTGTGGTTTTTCCCTATAAAAACTCTCTACACCTGGGCTCGCAGCTGCCACCGCATTTCCCTCCATCTGCCTGGTGGTGGCCCAGGGTTGAACCTGACAATAAAAGGACCCTTATGTGCTTGCATCAGAAACAAGCTCCTTGGTGGTCTCTGGGGGTTTCTTGAAATGGGTACAACAGTCTCACGAAACAAAATCAATTCATTTTAAGGAAAGAGACCCTCCTTAAACATCCACCAGTTCCAGAAAGTGCTGATTCCTCCTACGTGTCAGTTCCGATCAGCCAACAGGTCCATGCCTGCTTTTCTCTTTTGCTCGGCTGCTCTCAAACCTGGAGAGGCAGAAATCATAGCCAGTAATGTAAAGGAAACAGAGATAAGACAACCCCCTCCATCTTCTGACACCGGGCCACCTGGTGTGAAGCAAGTCTTGGAAGCAAAGCCCAAGGTTTAGGCAACCACACAAGTCCATATCATTCCTGATACACCACTATAAATTTTCACAATTTACAGGGGTTTAAAAACCTTCTGAGACTAAGTAGCAGGAAGTCACAGCAGCCGTCCAGAAGTTTCATTCAGAGTTAGCAACAGAATCAGCCCAACTGAGAAAAATCTAAAGATACAGTAGAAAAACAAAGATATCACAATATAAGGTAAGTAAAGATACTTCAAGACCCCATCAAACAGACCGGTGAGATGGCTAACAACCTGAGTTCAGTCCTTGGGACTCACCTGGTAGAGGAGAAAACCAATTCCCACAAGTTGTCCTCTGACCTCCATACACATGCTATAGCATGCTTATGAATCATGCATGCATACATATATACAAACATACATAGATAACTTTAGAAACACCCCTTTGTATAAATTCCAGTCACTTAACATCATAACTAGGTATGCCTCGGTCTGCAATAATAGTTAAATCTAGTTCCATCGATTATGCTTATTTACTGACCTGTTCAAAATACTTTCAACCTTATTTCCCGTGTAAAGTTCACAACAGCCTTGTAATACTGGTCCTGTCGATAGCCCCATTTTATAGATGAAGGAAATACACCTTGCCCAAGTCATGAGAGTTAGCCACTGAATTGGTATTTTAAGTGACTGTTGCAATTCTTTGCTCTCCTCTTTTGGGGGAATGGCTTAACTACTATAATGAAAATAATTATCATTTCTTTGGGGATTTCCCTGTAATTTACATAGATTTGTTCAAATGACTAAAGCACGGGTCTTTCTAATGCTCAAAGACTCTGCAGCCCAGGATGCTGAACTGGCTTGGAAGACCTTCGTCCTCACTGGTGAGATATACTGTGATGTCAAGGGCCACCAGGGTTGTGATTACAGGCTGGCCCTCTGGGAAGGGTGAGGGCTTGGCTGACCCAAGCTCACAAGTAGGCACAGACAGACACAGGAATACAGGGAGACCCTCAGCATGAGCAGCTCCAGACTCACTCTCAGAGTAGCAGCCTGGGAAGTGAATCAAGTGGAGAATCAACAATAAATCCTTGAAACAACTGTTCAGCCTCATGTGCCCGCTTGCCTCCTAGGACACTCTCATCACTCACATTAAGAGTTGCAGCTATAACCAACCCTAGGACCTCGGAATGAAATTGGTGCCAATGGACTCCTCCTTTGGAGATGCTGGAGCCATAAATCCGAAGCACACTGGAATGCCAAGCCGACTGTGGCACACAGGTGCTGTCCATCTTCCGATGGCCCATCAGAAATGCTTCTCTCTTGTAAACAAGCGTGGGTGGACTTGTTACGGTTGCTTCTATCCTCCTGCCTCTCTGCCTGACTTCACCACAAGAATGGAAAACAAGTAAGCCGGCTGGGAAAGGAATTTCTAAAGATCCATCCGGATCGGAATGTGCCTTCTCTGATCAGGAAAAGATTTTGTTCATAACACCCAAGAGACAGGGCTGTAGCCCAGAAAATGGTTTCTCTTACAAGGGACACTTGTAAGGTTGTAGAGTGAGCTAAGCGTAATCCATGCCTGCCAGTCACAGGCTGGTAGCCAGTGCTGCCTGGCTGGCCAGCTGGTTCTCAAAACAAGTAAGTGAAGGAATGAATGAGATGACCTGTGAAGAGGCAAGCACGTGAGCTTTGACATCAGGACCATCAGGGCTGAGATGCGGCTCAAAACCAAGCTTCTAGGAGACTTTGGTCAAGTTACTTAGCCTCTCTGAACTGTCAGTTCCTTGTCAGAGGACAATAGCAGCGTTGGGGAAGCGCTTCTGTTGTTGCCTGTTCCGTTTTGCTTCCTCCCAGTCTCTGCTGGTTTTATTTCCTGTAACGTCCTGCTTTGGGTTTGAAGAATTCTCCACCCTCGGTACCATGGTGGTTACTTGGAAATGAAAAATAAAATAGCTAATTCTCTTCTAAGGCAGTAGAATTGCTTGAGACCCTCATCCATTCCTGGGCAGACAGGACTGTGACCTAAGAATAATGGTGGCAGCATTCTTTATTGAGTTTTATTATGTCCAGATGAACAGAAATAATGACTGACTGTTTCCTAATGGACCAGTGGACAATCTACCTCAGGGAAAATGCTCAGCCCTCACTGCACGTAGCTGGGGGACAGAGTCTTTTTCTGGCATTGTTGTAGCTGGATTGCTAGGACTGAAATATTCCCAGTGAGTTCACTAGGGTCACGAAACTAACAAGAAACTTAACCAAATTCAGAAAGACCCTCCCCAGCTATTTGAGCAGGTACAAAATTGTTGCAGGAGTCTTGCCTAGCAAAGCTGACTGCAAGCTGAGCAGGGGACACAAATGATGTAGTCTTTATGAGTCATCACCACCCTGGGGTGAGCTCTGGGGTTCTGCAGCTGCAGGAGTCCCCCACACTTCTGTGAGTAACTCCTGCAATGACTCCAATAAGGTCCTTTCTTCTCCATGTTGGACTTGAATGGCTCTATTGCTTTGGTCTGTTGCTGCCCTCTCTGTAGGAGATTAGAAATAGATCCATCAGGAAAAGTCCCACAGAAGCCACTTACCAACTAGGTAACTTGATTCCTTGGGACTCAGTTCTCTAACCTGTACGATGGAGACAATATCTACCTAGTGATGTCGTATGGGGATGAAATGAAGACATATAAGGAAAGTCCCCATGTTGATAGTGTCTCCTCAATATCAGCACACACACACATACACACACACACACACACACACACACACACACACACACACACACACCTTTCATCCTCCTCAATAGTCTCTTGTTTATTTACCTGGCATGGCTGCTACAGAGGTGTAAACATCAGAGGATATGATAAGTGCTGCCTGCCTTATGTCCCTAATACTGAGGATGTAGGTTTTCATGAGGTAGATTTGCAATGTGCATCTGTATTATACTTCAGGCAGTGAACTAGTCCATGAGAGTTCACAAAGGAATTAACCCCCAATGATTTGCAAGTTGAGTGAAATAACATCAGAAAGGAAAGAGGGGTGACTATAATCCATGTGGAAGGGAAAAGGATAAGAGAAGGGGTAAGAATGTTTGCATATATGGAAATGTCATGATGTCTTACTTCAGACAATTAACATATGCTAATAAAGTATTAGAAAGAAAGGCTTAAAATCACCATTTGCTGTAACATGATAATTGCTGTTATAAGACTTCACACAGAAGTGATGAGAACATAGGGAGAAAAAAATGAGAACACCCTAGAAAGAGGTACAAAGGAAGGAAGCCCTGCTGTGTACGGTACAGGAGAGAGCAGAACAGGCTGCCGTGAGAGTGGGAATGAGGCATCTTCGAGAGCCTAGAGCCTGGTGCAGCCCACCACAGTCCTTCCATGGAAGGCTGCACACCTTCTATTCCAGTACATCATAGTCCCACGCCCATGGAAGGCTGCACACCTTCTATTCCAGCACACCATAGTCCCACGCCCATGGAAAGCTGCATACCTTCTATTCCAGCACACCATAGTCCCACGCCCATGGAAGGCTTCACACCTTCTATTCCAGCACACCATAGTCCCACGCCCATGGAAGGCTGTACACCATAGCCCTTCACAGTCTCCACTATGGAAGGCTGCACAAGTTCTGCTCTAGCTCACCATGCCCCCCACCATAGAAGGCTGCACACCTTCTAGTCCAGCCCACTATAGCTCCCCCAATGGAAAGATGTACACCTTCTAGTCCAGTCCATCATAGACTCCCCCATGGAAGGCTGAACATCTTCTAGTCCAGGCCACTATAGCTCTCCCTAATGGAAGGCTGTACTGCCTTCTATTCCAGTCCATCATAGATTGCCCCATGGAAGGCTGAACATCTTCTATTCCTGCCCACTACAGCTCCCCCTAATGGAAGGATGTACACCTTCTAGTCCAGTCCATCATAGATTGCCCCATGGAAGGCTGAACATCTTCTATTCCAGCCCACTATAGCTCCCCCAATGGAAGGCTGTACTGCCTTCCAGTCCAGTCCACCCCGCCACACCCCCTGGGAAGGCAGCACAGCCTTCTAGGTAGTCCCTATTTTCACAGTTGGCTGATACAGCCTGCTCTTAGGACAGTGGCCAGAATAGCACTGCTCAAACATAATCTGGTTATGCTCCCCAGCACAGACCTTCATTCAGATCACTCAGTTTGTAAACTAGAATTCTTGAAATTATATCCCAGGTGATCTGTGTGTCTCTTAAACCATTAGGCATTCACTTAGCTCAGGGCCTTTGCACCTGCTGTTTCATCTTCATAAGCTGCCCCCATTATTTATAAGGCCCATTATATCATAGTATCTAAATTAAACACAGAGTGTGCAACTGAGAATAAGCTGAGCATAGGACCTAGCCATGTCTTCTCATGTGGGTATCATTACAGTACCCCAAGCCAAACATGTGAGGGATAAGTTAGCTGCAACTCCCATCTCAAGCCCTTGACCTGCTGGGTAGAGATTTCTTATGTGACGCATGAGAAAAAGTGAGTCCATTGTCACATCAGGGAAGAGAGCAGTAGTTGAAGCTGGGAGAAAGGAGAGACAACACTACTTTCTTTGCAGAAAGCCTCTCCAGAGAAAGTGTTATCAGTGGACTTTGAAGGATACTGATGTTTACTGGTGGAGAAGAGAAGGAAAAGCCTTCTTTCCATGCAAAGTAAGAGTACATGCACGAGGCTCAGCTGTGAGCAAGTGTCACCTGTCTGGAGACCAACCAAGAACCAGCGGGAAGTGAGTCTGAAGTGCAAATGCTGGGGACCAGTGATTTTTCAGGCACCCCAAGACATGAGATAATAAAAGCCTTCTATGTCTTGGGATAGTCTGCAAGTAGAAAGTGAAATGGCAAGATTGGTACAAGCAGAGCTTTCTCTACCAAACCGGAAGTTAAACCCAGATACTTTATTTTTATTGACAGAATGAGTCCCTTCAGCTAGACCACTCTTCAGTCATGAGCAGCCTTTCTGAGTGAAGGGCACAAGGTGGGCAACAGCTGCCCATCTTGCAGATGCATGCCAGCCGCACTCACTGTCCAGATTCATCCTCTGGATTCCTCCCTACTGATGCCCTGCAAGCTGGGCTGTTCACATCCCCGGCACATCAAACAGACAGCAGATCCAAGGTCTTCATAGAATAACAGAATGAGATGTGTGCATGCCCCTGGGGCCCTTGATGGATCAATCTGCCAGTTCACAAACGATACATAAATGCAGTGGGTGCGACCGCCGCTCAGTCACCAAGGCCCTGCATAAATAACATTCCATTTAGTCAGTGCTGAAAAAGAAATCCCTGTGATGAGGAAGAAAAATAACAAAACAGCCAGACATTAAGCTACAAGCTGGGCCTTACACAGCAAAGATCTTCTTGTCCCTGGAAATTCAGTGCTGCCTTAGAGAGAGACAGTGGCTGAAGGAGACCTTGTGATATGCAATCAGACTCTGCTGTCAGGCAACTAGCTCATCAAAAAGATGAATGCAGAGCCAGGTAGCTGACAGCTCAGGAGGGAGCAGGTGTGTGGAGCATGTGGTCCCATGTGATAGCACAAAGGCCTGCCCTGCTGTCTGCCAGGCACCATCCTAGGTACTTCCTTCAGCCTACCTCACATCATCTTCACAGGGATGTGGGAGCTATCATCCTCCCTTTGCAGATGAGGACACCGAGTCATGGAAAGATGAAGTAACACATTAAGTTCACTCAAGTTCATTTACAGAATCCCACTGGATGGTCATCAACAGGTAGGTAGACCAAATGTGATCTATGAGCTAGAAACAGGGCTCAGCAATTAAGACCACTTGCTGAGGACCACCCGTCCAGAACACACACTCTGGGTGGTTCACAGCCCCCTCTACCTCCAGTTCCAGAGGATCCTACGCTCTCTTCAGACCTCTGTGGCACTCACATACAAACAAACACACACATAAATGCAAGTAAAAAAATAAAATATTTTAAGACAAGGTTGTCTATATTTTTATTTGTCTATAAAGAAAAATAAAACTACATCTGCAGGAAAATATGTAGAACCATAACTGGAGATCACCGTGTTAAGTTAGATAAGCAGATTCACAAAGACAAATAGTGTGTTTTCTCTCATATGCAGAGTGTGTGTGTGTGTGTGTGTGCGCGCGTGTGTGTGTGTGTGTGCGCGTGTGT
This sequence comes from Peromyscus aztecus, assembly GCA_902168405.1. Classification (NCBI taxonomy): domain Eukaryota; kingdom Metazoa; phylum Chordata; class Mammalia; order Rodentia; family Cricetidae; genus Peromyscus; species Peromyscus aztecus. Next base: position 81,368 of record CABHPQ010170606.1, on the reverse strand, counting down.
GTGTGTGTGTGTGTGTGTGTGTGTGTGTGTGTGTGAAATTAGGAAAAGGACTATGAAGAAAGAAGAAGGAAACTCGAAAAAATCAGAAGAAAAGGTGGCATCAGGAGAAAGTTAAGCTTTTACTCCTAGTCAGGATCCAGATGAAAATATATGCATATAAATTCATATGAGAAGAGATGGAAGGTGGTATCGCAGGGGGGGAAGAAGCGGCAAGAGGGCAGGGGAGGGAGCCAAGATGAAGTATGAGCAGAGTACAATGGCATACGTTATGAAAGTGTCCTCACAAAACCCATCACTTCACACGCTAACTAAATCTTTAAAAGGCAACATGCCAAAGGTCCTGCGGTTCATCAACAGCTGAGTCAGACGTGGAATCCAGGCAATGTGGCTTGAGGGTTCCTGGGTGACATTAAAGGAAAGGAACATCTCAGCAGCAAGGGACCTGAGTCTGCGTCTTGGTTGCTCCTACTTCCCACGCATTTGGAATAGTTGTTGCATCGTTTGAACCTTGGTTTTCTTTTTTTTTTCTTTTCATTTGTTTTGAATGTATATGAGTATGATGTATATGTGTGTATATGCATGTTCGCATGTGTGTGGGCATCTGTATGTGTGGGCCCATGTGCATGTGAGTGTGAAGGCCAGAGGCTGACATTGGAGTAACTTCCTTCATCATCTCCCCTATATTTACTGAGGCTCTCTCCAAAGCCAGGGCTGACAGATTTAGAAACTCTGGCTAATCAATTTGCCTCCCCTGTCTCTGCTTCCTAAGTGGCTGGCATTACAGTGGGCCACCATACCCACCTGGCTTTTCAGAAGGGTTCTACGATCAGAACTTACACTTGCCCAACAAGCGCTTTCTCCACTGCACCATTTTCCCATCCTGAACCTTAGTCTTCTCAACTGTAGAGCAGGGAGTGGCGGTGCTCACCTCAGAAGGGCTTTAATCAATGAGCTGAGAACCAGCTGGGAAGCCAAGCAATGTTTAGCTGTGTCTCCAGTTGCAAAGCTGTCCTGGGGGCTCTTGATGTGGCTGCATGATTACATCTCACCCCATGCACCCACCCTGTACTCACTGTCCACACAGATCACACCTCCTAGGCATTTGCCTACACAGCCATCGAATAGTTCTCAGGGTAAAACCTTTCAGCATCTGGTAGGCTTTGAAGGATGATGTTCTTATCCCAGAAGCACTCATGGGAGAAGTCCACAAACAGCCATTAGGTCTAGTCATGACAGGAAGATAGTCCCAACATGCCCTGGGCTGCTACAGCTGTGGTACCAAGGATTCCTCAAGGGATTGGACTGGCGGAGCAATTTAAAAGATGGCCCACTCAACTTTGAAAACTTCTTTGTCCAGACAACCACTAACATTCGAGACACTTTCAGTCTGTCAACTTGAAAATGGCCCACCCAAATGTCTCAATTATAGCCACTGTTCAGAGTCTGTAACTGTCAAATCCTCATTAATTGCTGGGCATCAGGTTAGGTGTTAGGGTAAAAATGATCCATAACATATGGCCCCTGTCTGGGAGGCACTCTTAACCTTTCAGAGAAACAAATTCCCAATTAAAGTAAACTCCATGTTGTTTTAAAATTTTATGTTATTTACATATTTATTTACTCATTGTTTTGAAAGAAGGTCTTACCATAGGGGCCTCGGTTGACCTTGAACTCACACTCAACTTCCTTATAGTTCTGTTTTCAGTGTACTGTTTTGTTTAAGTGCTTCTGTGATTTGTCTGGAAGCTCAGGCTTTGGAGACAGACAGAATAGAGATTGCAGCTTGTGGGGAAGGACTCTGCCATGGAAGATGCCATTCCCCATTGGCTAGATATAAATGGTACCAAAGCTCAATGATTTTAAATGTAAAAAAAAAAAATACATATTGATATATATTGAAGCAGAGGGCTGATGAAGTCAGCCAAGATTGAAGAGAGACCTCTCCCAATATTCTGATTTGATGCCTTCTAAGAAAAAGACTTGGGAAGTGTGGGCAGATGAGGAACCAGACACTATCTCTGTGACATTTAGTTACCTACACCACATATAGCAGTTGCAGAGTGTGCACATGGAGGTATGATGTAGCACAGAGCTACAGAGCATGGTGAGAGCCAACTTCTTTTTCCTAGAAGAAAAAAAAATGAGGTACTTAGTCCTTCTGCTCCCAGGGTATTGATGAAAAACCCTTCAGCACCTTGGAGTGTCACATCTACCTGCACTGCAGAGCTGAAAGGCATCTCCATCCTTGGCCTGCCCAGTGCTTAACGGGTAACTGCCTCTCCTGCTCCTATAACGTCATAACCACCTCTGATTCCCAAGCTCCATTTCGACTTGTAACATTACAGGTGTGAAAATGAAATGTCAAAGTTTTCTCACTCTCCCTCAGAAAGAACGTAAGACAGTTGCAGATGGTGCATTCCAGGGCTCTGAATGTCTTTCACTTTTCCAAGTGTCTTCCTACAATTCTGAAGACACGGGGCCTTCTTGAGAACCACTGACTTTTACAGTTTTGTCTTATTTTTTTCATGTTTCCTTTGAAAGGTTGAGGTTTGCAAGAATTGTAAAATATTACTTGCAAGAAGCCCAAGTAATAGTTTCTGAATCCTTTGTTATGTCCCTGACTCACACTAAAAGTTTCCAAATGGCACATCCATCAGAATCATCTGAGGTACCCACTGTCATGCGTGTCCGGAACCCCAACCCATCCCAGCACTCTCAAGGCTCAGGTAGGAGGACATGAGTTCAAAGCAAGCCTAGCCTACAGAGTTCAAAGCCAGCTTGGTCTATGTAGTAAGATCTTGTTAAATGGTTTTAATCATAAAATCATTATCTGGAAATATAGCTTAATGGTAGAGCACTTACCACAAGGCCCCAAGTTCAATCCCCAGTACTGCTTAGGTAAGTATGATGACCTAAGTATCAGAGATGAAAAAGAGGAAGGACCAAAATCATGTCACTCAAATGCAAGGATGTAGCTAAACACAGGTGATTCTATCTGTAAGTTCTCCCCTCTAATACATGCAAAAGAGTCATATCCATATGCATGAGCAATGATGGGATCAAGGTCACACTGTATAATAATTTTCTTCAAGAGCTGGTTAAAGATCATGGCTTAGACAACTAAACTCACCTTGACTGCAAAAGTAGAATCCCCAGCGCCTCCTCTCTGTTTTGTGGTGACCAAACTGTTCTAGACTAAGACTCTGCAAGCTCCAGCTTGATATTTCCTTTCCTCTCATGATACAAGGTACAAAAGCAGAGTACACTAGTTGTGAAGGAGGCTACATTGCTTAGAAAATAAAAAAAAAGTACCCAGCATTTTTCCGTCCCTTTAGAGAGAATTTGCCAGCTCTTGGGCTAGACCATAATTCTCCCCTCCACTAGTGAATCTTTGAAGCCAAAAAACAACAGGAGGAGGGAGAGGGCTGGAAAGATAATAAATATGAGGATGTAGCTCACTGAATACCCCCTCCCTTCTGGGTGCTACAACTGTAGAGACCTGCGCCTTTGGAGGATGTTTACTGAGCACTATGACATACCAGTCACCAGAGTAGGTTCCAAGGAGACAGACAAATGGAAGTTGCCTGACCTTATGAGAAACATATCCTACAGCTTCTGCTTCAAATACAGCACCACTAAATAGAGTAAAATGGTCCTCAGAAAAGAGGCAACTAGCTCTTTCCACAGAGGAGAAGGGGAGCTTCCCAAGGTCTGATCCAGGTCTTAAAGTGTGACTTGCTTAAGGGTTGCTGCAGCTTGAATCAGGAACGTTCCATAAATGTCCATGTCTTATAGTCTTTGTCCCCAGCACTGGGAGGTGACAGAGCCTTAAGAGTGTGGAAGATGAGGAGAACTAGTAGAAAGAAGCCAGATCAGTGGAACCATGGGGGCTTATCAGGACCCCATTCTGTTTCTATCCCTCTGCTGCTCAGTTGCCATTAACTGTTTTCTCACCTTATATGATGCCTCACCACAAACCCAAATGCAACGGAGCCAAGTGACCATGGACTCAAACCTTTGAAACCATGAACCAAAATAAGTCTTTTATGTCAGTGCTATGTCATATGGATTGGAAGCTGAGTGACTGAGGAAAAACACGGCACTGAGCAGAGAAGGGGTCGTTACAAGACCATGGGGAGATCGGCCAGCACTCAGAGCCATCAGCATAAGCATTTCATGCCATGGCTGAAGCAGGTCAGATATTAGGTGAGGAAGCAGTAGGATGAAGTTGTACCAGGGATTCAGGTGGTGAGTTCTAGGAACAAGCTCTATGGTTCCATAAGCCAAGTCAAACCCTGCCTTTCGGAACCTAAGAGTCTGCAGCCACATCCTGGGATCATTATAAAGCTATTTAAAAATTGGCATTAAGCATTTGCATACTCCCCAACATATCCTAAGCACAGAATAAATCCCATTATTATTATCATGTGCAGTCTGATCAGAACATCAAGTAAACAAAATTATCTGCAGAAACAGAAACATTCAGCCTCCACTGACGCTTTAAGTGAAATATCAGGATGCATGGAGCCGATTGGAATGTAGAGTATGATACACTGAAGAGCATGACAGAGCTCAAAGCCAAGTACCAGCCTTTTCTCACTGCGTGGCTTTGGAAGAGGTTGCCGAGCCTCTCATACACATACACACTGAGGATGCTAACAGAACCAGCCTCCTAAGGCATTTGTGGAGATTCACTGTGACTCTGCATGAAGGAGTTGGTCCCCATTAGCTGTGACACCTACTACCCTCCAAGCCATTGCTACTTGAGTGGATCAGGAATGCATTTTCTTTCTCCTTTTCTAGGAAGTCCTGATGGGAGAACAGGACCATCATTCATCTCTTGGCAAAAAAGCTCTTCAGATTTTGTACATCCTTACTAAAAGGCAGAATGACATTCCCTGGATGGGTGGCTGCTATCAATACCAGAAATGCAAAGCTCTGTTCAGCTCTGGACACCGTCCCCTCACTTTTGCTGGAAACTGCACCAGGTTAACCACTCAACAATACCTCTTGTCCTGTGATTTGTACGGTGGAGTGAGGGGAGGAAAAAAAAAAAAAAAAACCCCTTCGGGAAGATGCAAACTCTGATGGCAGAAAGAGCAGGCAGAGGCAGGACAGGAGCCTAGTGGGAGGGTGGAGAGGAGGAAGAGTCCCAGTTGTGCCCCTCCGGATGGCAGCAGTAAGCATCAGTTAGTCCCCAGCATCTGCACACGAGGGACAAGTGCAAAATTTCCAGGCTTGTGTTGTCTGTGAGTGGAATCCATTAGAATGTCGTTTGTTTCCTGCAAGAAAATAATCCAGCTTGCAATTCAAGCCCTGGCTGATAAACATGTGTTTATTTAAAAATCAATCTTAAGTCAAGGTCTCCTTTCATATCCTTTGCATGATATAGCGGAGGAGCAAGCTACAAGCTCCACCTCTGATAACCACAGGTCTCTCCCAGAGGTGGAGGTACTGCAGATCCAGATCACAAGCAGACCGTGATTTGGGGAGGAACACCAAGACCGCCAGTCACTCGGTGGGTGATGGGAGAAAAGGCTTGTCCTCTCTAAAGCAAGGAACAGGGTCCCCACCAGGATGAGTGTACTGCTGATGCCTACAGAGACCAGGACATGCAAGTGAGCGGGGAACAAGAGACAGGTCAGACCTTTGAGCACTGTTCAGACACAGATACACACACACTGAGAGATAAAAGCACACACATCTATACACACACTCTTACATATCCCTATCCACACATAAACACATCCATACATTTACACTATACACACATACACATACATCCATACACACACACATACATACATACATACATACACACACAGCCATGTACACGCACATCCATCCATATACATACCATACACACATCCATATACACACAAATTCATCCACACACATATGTACACACACATTCATATACACACATCCATCCTTACACACATATACACACACACATCCATATACACATACCATCTACACATATACACACTGGTCTATATACACATATACATAGATACACACACCATACATACACGTACCTACACATACACACCCATATGTACCATGTTCTAGGCTGCTTTCTGTTGCTGTGATAAACACTGTGGGGGTTTGAATGAACTAGTCCCCCACATTCTCAGACATTTGAACACTTAGCCCCCAGCTGGTGTCCCTGTCTGTGCAATTTAGGAGGTGTGGCCTTGCTGGAGGAAGTGTGTCATTGGAATAGGTGTTGAGAGTTTAAAGATTTGCACCATTTTGAGTTTGCTTTCTATATGCTGTTGGAGACATGAGTTCTCAGCTGCTGCTCCAGCAGCCATGCCTGGCACTTTCTGCCATGCTTCTCAGCCATGATGGTGATGGATTCTCATCCCTCTGGAACCCTAATCCCCAAATAAGCCCTTCTTTCTATAAGTTTCCTTGGTCATGGTATTTTAGCATAGTGATAGAAAAGTATCTGAGACAAAGACCATGACCAAAGCAACTTGGAAAGAAGGGGGTTATTTTTAGCTTCAGATTACAGTCATCCATGAAGGGGAGCCAAGGCAGGAACCTGGAAGCAAGAACTGAAGCAGAGACGTTGGAGAAACGCTGTTACTGGCTTGCTCCCCAGGCTCTCTCAATTTGCTCTTCTACATCCAAAGAAAGTGCCACCAACAGTAGGCTAGGCGCTCTCACATCAATCTTAATCAAGAGTGCCCCACAGAATTGTCTACAGGCTTAATCTGATAGAAGCAATTCCTCAACAGAGGCTTCCTTTTCCCAGATGACTCTAGTTTGTGTCAAGTTGACAAGAATGAACACCAGTACACACACATACCATACATTCATACACAAACACACACATACACACGTGAGCGCACATATGTGCGCGCGCACACACACACACACACACACACACACATCAGAGATACCCACATTCATGTATACACAGGCACACAAACTCATACACATACAAAAATACCCAAATGTACACCAAACCAACACACACAAAAGCCACTTGTAAATATATGCCCATCTCCCTAGATAGATCAGAATGGACCCATTGATATCAGATATCTCTCTCTCTCTCTCTCTCTCTCTCTCTCTCTCTCTCTCTCTCTCACACACACACACACACACACACACACACACACAAGTCTGCACACATGCATAGGCAGTAACTCATACCTGTAGATGTAACCAACCGTCTTATAAATAAGAAACACAGAACCAATGCAAAGAAGAAAGCCAAGAGGTCAGAGCTAAGAGCCAAAACCTTACCCTTCCTCCTGCAGTGGTCCTACCTCTCCGAAGCAGCCCATGCTTCCTGTGTTAAAGTCTTTATATAGTCTCTGTTCTGCCTTCTCATTGGTTGTAAACCCAACCACAGGACTGCCTCATTACGGCCTGTCTGTATAGACCTCCAGGTGTTCTATGGTTGGTATTGAGATTAAAGGCATGTGTATCCAATGCTGGCTGTATCCCTGAACACACAGAGACTTACCTAGCTCTGTCTACCAAGTGCTGTGATCACAAGCGTACACCACCACTGCCCTGCTTTCCTATGCCTTGCTAATAGCTCTGACCCCCAGGCAACTTTATTTATTATACAAATAACATTTTGGTACAAAAGAAAATATCACCATACATACCCAAATACATGAACCCCACAGAAAAACACACCTACATACATATGGGCATAACTTCCCCACAGAGAGATATACCCATCCAAACAAACAGACCCTCCAGCGAGGGAAGGTTGATGTGATCCTGGCAGCCAACTTCTACCTAGGGACTGACTTTGCTCTGGAGACCCACCACTTTGGTGGTGAGACCACCACTTTAATCCACTTTTAGTTCACACTGATGTCCCTGAGAATGAATTCATTTTCAGTTCACATCTAATGTGGAGATGAAATTGAGCTCACAAATGCAAATGTGTACCAGACCCAGGGAAAGTACAGCATGGGTGGGAATGACTGTAAGTCACAGCAGCACAGGATGAGGACCATGGCAAATGAGAGAACCCATCTGTCTAGGAGACAAAAGATGGCCATCACCTAGTACCACCAGGCTGTGACTGTGAGATATGGACCCCATGCTTTAAGGAAGACAGAATTCCATCTTTTAACAGAAAATCTCCACATTTTAAGACATCAGTCACAGATTTAAAACCTTGCCTGAGCAAACCAAACTGGATAGGTAATAGAAAACTGTCCCTCTGCTCCAGTGGAAATAGCAGACCTGAGAAGTCATGAATGACTTGTATGAAGAAAGAAACTGGGTACCATTCCCACACACACTACTACACCTGCACCAATGGCCTGGCCTCTAGCCTTGGGCCTGCTCACACTGGCGATGCTGGGAGGAAGGCTCTGCATCCCTGGGACCCAGGAGTTTGTCGCAATACCTTTCCTCAATGTAAAAAAAAAAAAAATGAAAGAGGGAAGGAAGGAGGGAGTAAGAGAGCAAAGGGGAGAGAGGTATCTAACACAGCTGCCTCTAAAGAGTCAGATTCATCTGCTTTGCTACCAAGAAATTCCCTGTTCAAATGAGTGACACAGTTGTGTCAATTTAAAAGTAAGTATCGGTGCAGAGGACATGCTTTCATGTATATCTCTGTACACATCTACATACATACAAAGCACATGGATAGGTGCAGTATGATTTCAACTCTGTTGGCTTAGACATTCACAGGTGGAAAGCCTAGAGAGGAGGGACCCTCTTATCACAAGAGTGTCCTCAACACCTAGATACTGAATTCTGGATCTGCTGCACCCCAGAGAGAAGACAACCACTGGACAGGTCCCTTCATCGTCCTGGGCTTCTGTTTCCTCTCTACAAAATAGGAAGACTTTAACCTTTAAACGTCCAACTCCTACTGTGTGTCCCACCATAAAATGGGGCGGTTCTGTTTGCCCACATAATCCCCTAAGGTTAGGAAGTGAAATGATTTGCTAGGCACCACGAGGTGTCAGTGAGAGTCTGAGCGAGAACTCTGCACAGCAGGCGTGCATGCCTGGCAGTGTGACTTAACCTCACTGAATTCCCTTACAATTAGGAAATATTTACTTGTGTAAAGGCCTAGGATAGTAGACACACAGAGAGAGTAACTGCCTTTGTCCCCAAACCAGCAGTCGCTGGGATATGAAGATGAAACACAGGCCGTAATCGGAAATTGCCTACAGCTGTGCTTGCCTTGGTCCATACTATGGGTTTTAAATGCTGAATCTGGTTTATACTTCTGTTTAGAAACAGACACAGTGACAATATTACAAACCTTGCTCTCCATCTCTCTGCAGGTACAGGCAGGCTCTGTGTCTTGGCCACTCCCCGTGGAGGCCTATTTACCTTGCCATCAGGCTCCCTTGCTCACTGCACCACCTGTATGGCCCAGGTGGCTCTGCTCTTGCAGCCTCTGGACTAACCCAAGAAGGAGAAACCTCAAGAACATGGGGATCCTGTAAACCCCAGAGGAACAAGAGACTCTTCTAAGAGGGGCATGTGGCTGTTGTGGATTGCCTATCCACAAAGATAAATATTTGCCTGCCAATACAAGAAGCTAAAGTACCCTGAACTTTAAAAGTAAGTACTTTAAAAGTGCATAGAGGTGATGCACTATGGGAATTTAAAACCAGAAATGAATATAAAGCTAACTTAGTGAGCAAGTTTTTTTTTCCCTCACAATTCACGAAACTTCTTAATGTTGACTCACAAACCATTCATCTGAAAGCATCTTTCCTTCTGTCAATTTGCAATTCCTCCCCTTCCCTCAGAAGGTCACATCACAAGGAGGTCAAAGAAGGCAGGGTTTGGAAAGAGGACACTCTTCCCAGCCCAGGGATATGCATCAGGTCCAGGCAATAGCAATGCAATACTCACTGCCTGGCTTTTAGAGTTTGAATCTGCAATGTCTCCTACAGACTGATGTTTTAAGTGCTTGGACCTTGGCTGGTAGCACTATTTAGGGACTCGTCTTAGTTAGGGTTACCATGATGAAACACCATGACCAAAAGCAACTTGGGGAGGAAAGGAAGCAGTCCACTGAACTCGAACTGGGCAGGAACCTGGAGGCAGGTCATAGAGGGGTGTTGCTTTCTGGCTTGCTCCCCATGGTTTGTTCATCCTGTTTTCTTATAGAACCCAGAATCACCTTGTGGAAAGTGACACAACCCACGATGTGCTGGGGTCTCCCACATCAATCACTAGTTAAGAAAATGCCCTACAGGCTCGCCTACAGCACTTTCTTGGCTGAGGTTCCCTTCTCTCAGATACCTCCAGCTTGTGTCAAGTTGACATAAGAACTAGCCAGCAAAGGAGGCTTCTGGAACGCTAGGAGACAGGACCTAGTTGAAGGGAGTGGGTTACTAGAAGTAGGTCCCTGTGGCGATGTTCTCCTTGCACAATTCCTGTATCACTAATTTGGTCCAGAATAATGTGAATGCCTTTTTCTACACACTCCTGCTGCAAGGACCTAAGCTGCTCTGCCCCACCCTTCAGCCATGATGGAATGACCCCTGCCTCACCTCGGGACCAAGAGTCAAATAAGCCTTTCTTCCTCTGAGCTGTTTCTGTCAGGTGTTTTCTCACAGGGACACAGGGATTGCCTTTTCTCTCAAATGAAAATAACAAGACCCTCCTCTCAAACTAGCAGTGAGGATACAGTGGGCAATCTGTGTCAAATTCACAGGCCTCCTCTCTACAGCAAAGCTGCTCCATCAGCTTTTGCATGCAGATCACGGTGAAGTGGAGCTGTTGGTTATTTCATCATTACAGCTCCAGTTTTTTATATCAGTGTCTGGCACACAATAGGTATTCCATAAATATTTCTCTTAAAAATTACTAAAGTGGCCTGTATACCACTATCTAAGATAAGCTAGAAGTGGCCAAGCATACCTATAACCCTGATAAGAAAAAAGTTGCTTGCACACCTATAATCCCAAATAAATTAAGAGTAGCAGTGTGCAGCTATACTGCCAGATAAGCTAGGAGAGGCAGCATATACCTATAATCCCAGCACTTAGGACGCAAAGGCAGAATGACCAGTTCTAGGCTACCCTGGGCTACAAAGCAAGAGCTGGTCTCAGAAAAGTAAGAAAAGGGATGACATGTGTCCATAGGTGATTGATAGATTGAAGGGCCATGTCATTAAAGGAACAAGACATGGAATTTTCACCAGCTAACACCACCTCTATCTTTTCTCTGATGGACATCTAGAAGGTTTAAGCAGATTATGAAGCTCTTTCAACTTCAATAGCTAAATCTCTACACAAGTTATATCTATTCATCACTGAGCAGTGATTGAATTCATTCTTGAATTCACACTCTCTTGAATTCATTCTGTATGGAATGGTTACTCATATTTCACTGTAAGAGAACTGGATTCATCTCATCCCTCCTGGATGCCAGGAACTTGAATGTATACCTTCATCTCACCTTCTAACCTCACCCCTACCAACCCTGGAGGTGGACATCAATGTCAAGTCAATTCACAGCACAGAAGACAGTCTCTTTCTGATCAATCCACCCCTCCCTTGAGGCCACACAGTTGTTAGGTGGGATGTCTGTTTGTAAGCCTTGACTTGATCACAAGTACATAGAGTTCCCTACATCCCTTACAGGATAGGTCAGTTGAGCCTTGCAGGGTGTTGGGGTACTATTCTGGAATTCGTAACTTTCATTTAGTTCATTGTGCTCTTCTGGGTAGTGAACTACTATGGCAACCAGTAACCGGAACACTAACTCAGTTATGAGCCAAGTCCTTTCTCAAGATGAGGAACACTGGCATTGGGAAGAGGGGCAGTCAGTCACGATCTAACCATATACAACCCTCTCTCAATGCCATCTACCTAGCAAAGCTTGTTTGGGGTGACCACTGTACGGGCTAGAAGGATGCACTTGACTCAAATAAGATACATCCATAAAGGCTTGCTATGGGGGAATCTGACGAGGATGGTGGTAGTACTTTTTCCAGCATTACTGAGTTTGACCTGGAACAGTGAAAGGCAATTCACTGAGAGGTACACAGAAGTGAGGCATCTTTAGAGAGTCTAAGTCATGAAGATGGTCAGAGTTACAGCTGAGGAGATGGTCCAATCAACCCTGGCCACCACTCTGGCAGAAACAATGACCGCCTTCTTGTCTTTGGCTATGATTTTGAATCTGGACCCATGTGCTCTCCATGTAGCCATAATCACAGTCTGAGCTGGCCCCTGCCTCAGGAGCATTTGGTAAATGGGTGTTCTCAATCCTGACTAGACTCCAATGCAGGCAAGCTGCAGCCCGCTCCTCCACACTGAGTCTTTACAATCAGAATCCCTGACAATTGGCTTCTCAGTGTTGTCTGGATTTTTGTAATGCCCTGGTCCAGTGAACAGGAGCATCTTTCAGAATAAATGGAGTGGAACAGAATTTCATACTAGGATTCATTTCCTTTACACACACACACACACACACACACACAAATTGTCTGCTTCCAAGGATCAAAACAGAACTTTTAATAAGGTTATGGCCTCAGGAAGCCCAGCGGCTGTAGGCTTGCTCTTTGCTATTTCGCAAAATGCTTCACACAGATTCCACTCCATCATGCTCCCATGGTCAAGAGTTCTCCGGAATGTGGCTGGGCTGCCAGCCCCAGCAGCTTATTTCTTCCTCTCTCCTCCATCTCATCCCTTTAAGTCATTTCTCTTCCTTTATGTCTGAGCTTTTGTTCTGGGGGAAGGAGGCAGATGACAGGAATCCTAAGAGAGCCTGTCACGTGTTCTTTCCACTCCAATAATACTGAGGTGAGTTCATGCACACATAGTCCTGAATGGAAATTTTTTTCTGTTTTTCACCTTTCAGCAGAAGACCAGTTTCACCAAGATCTACAACCACATTCACAGTAGGTTTCCCCAGGGCAGAGCACAAGAAAGAACCTTCTAAATCTATAACCCACTACTCAGGGCTCCAGCATTCTCCCTGGATTTTCCTATCCATCAAGCAAGCTGGGACTGATTTGGGATCTGAGTTGTTATTAATGTATCATCTCTACTTTAGGAGCAATCAGAGTTAGGTGTCCTGTAGGATTAAGCCAGTGAGATGTGCCAACTTGGCAAAGATGACTACGATATTTTCAAGCTCTGGCTGGCACAGGGAAGAATGATGTTAGCACTGTCCACTGGGGAAGAGCGCACACAAGAACACACGCACACATGGTGTGTGATTCAAATCTCAGCTTGGATACTTCCTTGCCATATGTGATCTTTAGCCCTCCTCATCTCAACAGTAGGGATGGACTGTTCACATAAAATAAAAAAGGACAGATGAACGCGTCTCCCCTATAGTCCCTGTAGATATGTTCTTTCTTGCCCTCCCTCCCCCATCTGCCCTGAACATCATTCCAGTCCAATGGGTAAGGGTCAGAGCTCCAAGTCTGATTGTGAGCACCTTCATGAGATGCCCCAACACATTTCAAACATAACCCATCATCTTTTCCACACATACCTGCTCAGCCTTCTGCATCCCCAACATCCCTTGCAAGGACTATCTTATTGCCCAGTTCTCTGGGCCAGAAGTCAGCTCCAGTGCTGGGTTTTCATCAGCTTAGCCCCTCAAATCTGCTTCCATTTCTTGGCTTTATCTTCCTCTCTCTGTCCCTGCCTCCGGCCCCCTAATCCATCCCACACCACACTCTCTAGTGGTGTGGTAACTCTTCTCCTGACATCCTTTCTTGCCCATTCGAACTGCCCCGCCAGCCCCACAGCAGGGGAAATGTTTCTAAAAATTCAAATAGGAACAGACTCTGCCCTGCTTACCAAGTATTCAGTGACTCCCTACTGCCCTCAGCAGCACCACGTGCCGCCGCGTGCCCACCACGTGCCACCACGTGCTGTCTATGTCCTGCTGTGACTGCATTCTAGGCGCTCTCACCAGCCCAGCCCCACGCCTTCACTCTAAGATACAACTCATTTCTGTCTCCTGAACGCATCCTTTCTAATAATTCTACACCAAGTCCCCCTTCCGACTGCAATCCTCCACCTCCCTGCCTAGTCATATTTTCTCTTCGTATGTGTACACGTGTGTTCTTCTAGGTCCTCTTCATCTTCAGAATTTTAACTTAATCAGTTATTTACCCCATCCATGCTTCTAATCCAGCACCTAATGTGGAATATTCCTTTACACTGTGTGAATACATGTCACTGTGATCAGTTTAGTAAAGAAGCTGACTGGCCAATAGCTGGACAGGTAGAGGTCATGTGAGACTGGCAGACAAGAAGGGAGCACAAAGAAGAAAAGGAGGAGTCTCAAGGAGATGCAGAGGAAGTAGAAGATGAACTTGCTGTACTGAGAAAAGGTACCAAGCCATGTGGCAGAGCATAGATAAGAAATACGGGTTAATTTTGTTATAAGAGCTAGTTAGTGACAAACCGAGCTATTTATTGGCTGAACATTTATAATTAACAATAAGTCTCTGTGTGCTTATTTAGGAGTTGGCTCACAGGACAGAAGAGTCCACCTACCATAATATCTGGTGCTCAGTCTGTATTTTGTAAATGTGTGAATAATTTGGAAGTCAAAGGTTTACCTAGACATAAGAAAGGCAAGCCTACTCTCCCTGAGTATTTCCACTGTGTGTATCAGCAAACCTTATTTAAAAGAAGGCACTTAAAAATTTTAACAATATGTTTTGATTATATTTTCCCGTCCCTCAACTCCTCCTCACCTCCCTACCTATCCAACTCCATGCTTACTTTTTTCTCCTTCTCTCTCCAAAACCAAACAAAACAAAAACAAAAAAGAAAAGTTGAAAGACAATTTTTTAAAAAATTTAAAAAATTAAAAATTTAAAAATTTAAAAAATTTTAAAAAAAGAAAACCAATAGGACAAAAATAGATAGATAGATAGATAGATAGATAGATAGATAGATAGATAGATAGA
>CABHPQ010170606.1:4049-66459 GCA_902168405.1 Peromyscus aztecus | reverse complement strand
AGATAGATAGATAGATAGATAGATAGATAGATAGATAGATAGATAGACAGACAGAAAGATAGAAAAGCAGGCACACGTGCGCATACACACACACACACACACATACACACACACACAGACTTTTTGTGTTGGCCAACTACTCCTGGGCATGGGCCTTCACTAGAGTGTGGTCAACATTCTCAGTGACACTCTATTTGGAGAAAACTGATTTTCCCTTTCCCAGTCAGTATCAATGCAAATAGCTTCTTAGTTAGGGATGGGGGTTGTGTCCATATCCCCTCTCAGTGCTGGGACTTTGTTTTAAACCAGTACATATCTTTTTCTTTCTTTCTTTCTTTCTTTCTTTCTCTCTCTCTCTCTCTCTCTCTCTCTCTCTCTCTCTCTCTCTCTCTCTGTGTGTGTATGTGTGTGTGTGTGTGTGTGTGTGTGTGTGTATGTATGCTGCCACAGTCTCTGTGAATTCATATGTGCATCAGTCCTGTTGTGGGGTGATGATATTTCCCCTTGGAGTCTTCCACCACCTCTGGCTCTTACACTCTTTCTGCCTCATAGATCCCTGAACCTTTAGGGGAAGGGAACAAACCTCATTCTTATCTAGTTGAAGACCCTCAGAGATAGGAGAGAGCCATCAGGCATGTCCTATGGCCTGAGCCATCCTATGAAAGTGTTTGTAAGAAAGCAAAATGTCCCAAGTTCTTCTGGAAGTTCAAGAGCATGGTGCAGCTCTGGCAAGCACCCCATCTTGCATATCTGCATTGCATAAGGGGGACTGTGCAGGTGGCTGTGGTGCTGACCCGAAGAGTCTTAATATCCTGACAGAGGAAGAAGATCAGGCTGCAGGTTAACAATTCTGAAGTCCTGATTAGTGAGAAAGGGCAGTCCCAAATCTCTCTGAGCCCCCAGCAGAGATATCAACATGGAAAGAACGGTTGCAAGCAAATGATCCAATGGCATGAGACAACAAGGCTGGATACTCTACTGTCCTTACAGTGGGTTACATCTACAAAGCAGTAACAACCTAAACACGGAAATTGATAACAGATAAAATCTCTTAGGCAGAGACATGATTAACATTTGTAACCAATGATATAATCAACACTGGCATTGACCTGGAATGGTATAATGATTAAAAAGAGCAAAAGTGTTCAAATGGGTAAGAAGAAAGTGCCTGCTTCGTTTATGTTCATAAGGTTGTATTTCTTTCTCACCTTCAGAAGTGAGCAGATGGGGAAAATGGGCACAGAGGGGATCCAAGAAGAAAGCACACTGACTTACCCTTTTGTGTTGTACTGAAAATGCCACAAGTCCACCCAGGGGCTCAGACAGTGAAGAGGAGAGAGGTGATGTCTCACTAGAAAACCCAACTTAGGAGTTTAATAAAAAGTTAGACCTTTATTGTTCTGTTCTACCATCCGAGGCACCATCTCAGTGGCTGGGAATCAGACAGAGTCAATCCTTGACTGCCCAGCGTTGAGCTAGGGGATCCACTTGAAGATCCCTGCCCCCCATAACCCCATCACAGCATCAGAGGAAAAGCTGCAGAATCCAGCACTGCTCCCACACATGACACCTGCCAGGAAGAAAGGGAAGAGGGACCGGAATTTCAGATCATAAGGCCAAGAGATAGTAGCGAAATACTTTTATTATTTTGTAGATAACATATGCAGAGTATAAAACAAATTGTAGCTGGGTGTGGTGGCCTGTACCTGTGACCCCTGTACTCAGAAAGCTGAATCAACAAGAAGTTCATGAGTTCAAGACCAGTCTGATCTAAAAAGCAAAACATTACCTCAACAAATCCAAAATAAATAAATTATAAACTATAAATATACAATATGTAAAGAGATAATAAGTTAATTGTTTGAGGAAAAGTTAAAGTATTAGTGTATTTTTATAGAGTAAGATGCACTTAGCCAAGCAGAACCTTATGCTCGCCTGCTCTGATGTTATTAGCCATATTCTCTCTCTAGTCTTTCCAAAGCCCAACTGGCATTGCAGACACAGCATACAGAAGCCTTCTCCAACTAACTGAACACCTACCATGTGCCAGGACCTGGGGCCTCCTCCAGGCCACTCTACAGAGTGTCAGCAAACTCATGGTGAAGACTAAATCTGAAGCCCACAAAATAACAATAATTGAGTTATTATTATACAGCTATAGTTAGTATTTTCTGAATGCCTACTATGTGTACCACTCTGTTCTAAGTACACTCTCTACAATAGTTCACTTAACCCTTGGTTCGAAGGGATACCTGTTATTATCTAGATCCATTTTACAGGTGATAAAATAAAGGCCGTATGAGTTTGGGTGTCTTTTCTCAAAGTCACTCAGGCCAGTGATGACAAAAGAAAGCCGGCACAGGGCAGCCACAGAGTGGATGGGTATAGGAGCTGAAACAGGCTTAAGGCTGTGGGACATAAGAATGTTAAGACAAAGGGAAGTGCCACCACTCCAGCCCCTCACTTATTCCAGGCTAACCAAGCATTTTGGAGTCCATTGGAGTCCCTCAACAGACTTGCTGGGGAAAAAAAAAGATCTCCAGGTAAGAACCCATTCAGTTTGGGGCTCTC
Source organism: Peromyscus aztecus (assembly GCA_902168405.1). Classification (NCBI taxonomy): domain Eukaryota; kingdom Metazoa; phylum Chordata; class Mammalia; order Rodentia; family Cricetidae; genus Peromyscus; species Peromyscus aztecus. Next base: position 63,888 of record CABHPQ010170606.1, on the reverse strand, counting down.
CTGAGAAAAATTCCTTGTGGCAGTGAGATGCTGTGGCACATACCTATCATCCTAGAAATCAGGAGGCTAAGGTAGGAGAATTGGAAGTCAAACTCAGTTGAGAATACATAGTAATTTTGAGGCTGCCTTGGGCAACACAGTGAGACCCTGTTTCAAAATGCTTGGATAGGAAGATGGCTCAGATAAAGTGACTGCTGTGTATGTATGAGGATCTGAGTTCAATACATAGGAGACACACACACACACACACACACACACGCACACGCACACGCACACGCACACTCACACGCACGCACATGCACACAGCTGAGCATTACACTGTGCACATCTAGGCAGAGCTAGGAGTATCCCCAGGGTTTGCTGGACAACAAGTTTAAATGAACCAGGTTCAGTGTAAAGATCCTATCTCACAAAATACTGTGGGAAGCAATTTAGGAAGACACCTAGTATCTTTCCATGGCCTCCACATGGACACATGCACACACATACACACACGTGTGCATAGCTAAGCACACATAAGGACTCATACACACAGGATAAAAATAAGAAGGTTGAAGCTATCTTTCAGTGGTAGAGCTCCTGTCCAACATGCAGGGGGCCTTGGGTTCAATCAAGAGGCCAAAAAGAGGAAAGGAAATGATATGACCCGTCTCAAGAATGGGAAGTGAGCTCTTCCAGGAGGGAAAGGAACCTCAGGGGAAGGAGGCTTGGTTAAGCGATGCCTGTTCCTTACTCCTGAAATGCAAGCTGAAGCACATTGCTTCCCCAGTGTGGACATGGTGCGCCTGATCATCCTAGAGGAAGATGAACTGAAGGGGGCCACAAGGACAGGACAGGTTCATTAGGGAGGAAGGACCCCAAGCAAAGCAAATGAAACCCACACTCAATCAACTGCTAAGCCTTAGGAGAAGGGGTCCTGAGAAAAGGCTGGGGCACAGGGAAGCCTGCACCCTCAGAAGCATGAGGCTTGGGCTTCATGAAGAGGATGAGGTGGGGCGGGATTGGCAAGAAGCTGTTCAGGACATTTTTGCCACTCTGAAATCCTCTCTGCAATCGCTCGCCTCCCAGGGGAGGATTAAAGGACTCTCTTCCCTTCCTGCCACCAGTACACACAGCTCAGTTTGAAGAATTGTCCCAATTTTTCACACAGGATCTCTTACTTCCCTCTTTTGTGGTTTTGATTGTTATGTAAAACTTGCTTTTATCTTAATCTTGATGTCAGTATTTCAACTGCTGGAAAAATCATCAACTCTTATACTTGGAAAAATTGCCCCCGAGAGTGAGTTTCCTTTGCTCTCAGAAGCAGCACACCGTTCAGAGCTATACTTAGCGCGTGGAAAAGCATGTTCATCCCCTCATCCCCAAACCCTTCCTTCCTCACATCTCTTTTCAGAACCTGTATCATGTTGCTTAGGACTCTGACATCCACAGGCAGCCAGCATCTACCTCCTTTCTGCATCACCTTCTTTGAAAGCAAATAAAGTGAGGACTTAAAATAGTTAATAACTAGCCTAAGGTCATATGGTCTATAGCTGTAAAAGATTCAAAATTATATATAATTCATTTAATTTTATGTGTATGAATGTTTTGCCTGCATGTGTGTATGTTTATCATGTGCATGTCTGGTGTCCATGGAGGCCAGAAGAGGGTTATGGATCCCCTGGAATTGGTGTTATGATGATTAGGACCACTATATGGATGCTGGGAATCGAACCTGGGCCATCTGCAAGAGCAACAAGTGCCCTGAATTACTGAGCCATCTCTACAACCATTGAAGGGGGTTTTAAAGAGTTATACTACACGGAAATCATGCTATAGTTAAAGCATTTACTATGCAAAGTGTGAAAACTAGAGTTTGGAGCCCCATAACCTACAGAAACTTATGGTGGGCATGGAGGTGCATCTGTAACTCCAGCAGTTAGAAGGCAGAGAGAGGCAAGCTTGTCAGCTAGATTGGCTGCATCAGTGAGCTCTGGATTCAACTAAAAGAGCCTACCTCAATCAGTAAGGTGGAGAGAGATGGAGAAAGACTCCCAAAGCTCAGATTTTCACATTTATAATCAGGTATGTATGTGCCTGCACATACGCACACTAGATATATGTACCTACGCAAATGCAAACACGCAAATACCATGCACACATACATATGCACACACACACACACACACACACACACACTTATGTACAAAACCACACATCTACACATACATTAAGGGGGAAAGTTAAACAAGTTTGGGGAACTCACACTTCCTTTTTAATTTCAAAATACACCCAGAAGTTACACTAATTAAAACAGTGGTGGCATTTAGTGCACTATGGCTAAGGTCTATTACCATAGGATAAATGAGGCAAAAATCTAGAGACCAATATAAAATTAGAGTCCATGACAATATTCCCAGAGTAGTGTCAGTGAACAACCTGTGCAAATCTACATGGAAACCCTAGAGTGTAAAGGAAAGTGATTTTATTAACCCATAAATACAGATGGATTATTAAAATAATCAGGAAGCTGTAGATAGGTATATGCCTCGGATTGTTCAGGATATTACTACAGAAAATAGACGTACATAGAACATGAGGATAGAAGGCAGCCAGTCACAAATAATACCTTGATTCTTTCCATGAAATACCATGTTTTCCAGGCACGCTGTCAGGTACAGGAGTGATGCATGGCTTCAAGGCAGTTTTGCTTCTCTGCTGTGTTAGACTGTTGAGGGCTTTTCTAAACAGTGTTTTCAATGCATTGTAATTCTTTATCTTTCCTCGTCTTTCTTCACCAGCACCAATAGCATATGTTCACATGGGGATCGTTTTTATCAACAGTTTTGCTACAAGGATATAGTACAGGTTTGGAGTGGCTGCAGACGCCTCTCCCTCCTCAGGAAGGTTTGCAGTCAGCATTGAATGTGAAAACCTGGGTCTGCTTCCGAGTGAAGCAAGAGCAAGAGAAGGAACACAACAATCCATCACGTTCATGCCCTGCCTGGATCTCCTACCCTGCCCTTGCTCTTGACCCTTTCTGCCACTGTCTCATCTTAATTCAGACTTGCTGCATCGGGGTAATGGCCCGACTGCTAGCTGACTTCTAGACGGTGTGGAATCCCACCCCCACTGCCAAACCACTGTCACCATCACAGCTCTCCCCACTGTTTCACGAAACCACGGAGCAAGCCAACCTTAGAACAAAGCCTTACTTAAAGTTCTTTATCCCTATGCCTGAAGAAGGGTCACAGGCCCGACCTCTTCTGAGGTCAAACAGACAGCGCTGGTGAGTCAGCAGGATTCCAGTATTCTATTAAGCTCCCAGCCTAGAGGTGTCCCCTTCCCACGGGGACATACTTTGTTTGCATGGTAAAGATGAAGGAACATTCTTTCACTTCCACAAAGAAATACGTTTTCACTCTGGCACTTCCTAAATCAGACAAACCTCCCAGGCTGGCTTTTGTTTTGCTCTCTTTGTTTTTGGTGGGGATGTAAGTGAAGGAAATATGTTACAGCTCTCTTTAAGGCAAACAACAGTCAAGTATGCCTCCACCCGAAAGGAAAGCCATGCTCAGCTTCAGCATGGGGGCTGTGGCTGGGGAAGGCAAGAGCTTGACAAATTGGGGAACGTGTGTTCCACCTGAAGGAAGAGGGCAGTCTGATTGGACAGCAGCAGCCCCTTGCATCCTGATGGGAGTGTGGGTGTGGTGCTCTCTAAAGAGAAATTAGAAATCGGATTTTTCTAAGAGATCTCTTAATTAAAAACTGGGGAATGGATTCATTTTGTCTAACCTCCACCAAGGCTGAAACAGTGAAACATAGTATATCTACAAACCAAGTGCAACCATTTGTGACCCCCCTGACCTAGAACCTTCTCTAACCTCATCTTTCAGTGCCAACCTGTCCTGTTCTGCCTACTTTAGTCTCATCCCCCTCTGTGAAAGCCAAAGCCTATCCAAGTTGGACAGGCTTAGAAAGGTCCCACTCTTTTCTCAGCTAGAAAGATACCTGCAGTGCAGGTCTCAAATGTGACCTCCTTGATGAAGTCACCATGATTTCCTGGTAGTTTATCCATGACCTAATCTAGCTTTGTAACCCCCTGAACATCACAGCACAAGTCTATGTTGACACCATGTTCATTATCTTCTCACTTGGTGATGTCTGAATGTCTTAAAAAATAAGAATTCCACTTTACTGATCTCTGTGACACATGTGCTGGTAGCCTCTTGTGGGGTAGCAGAGCATAAAGGAAGGAAGGAGGGATGGATGGACTGGTAAGCAGATGGACATACAAGTGTATGGAAAGGTAGACGGATGGACGTATTGCCATGTGGGTGGGTAAGTAAATGGATGTGTGGAGAAATCTGTGAATGGATAAGTGAACGGCTAGATAGATGGATTGAAGTGTTGAATGGCTGTGGATTCCTTGGCCAGGGCCTTAAATAGAAACACCAAGGACTAGTACAGGCACCTGGCTTTAAGTTCACAGACAATATTAAATTCATTTGTTCACTAGGGTCTTTGATTTTTCTTTCCTTCACTCAGCTCTTCCTATGGCTCGTTCCTTTGTATAATCTGGGCTTGAACTCGGATAAGACTTTCTCAAAAGAGCCTTTCTCAACCTTCTCACACTGTTCCAATCATAAATACCACAACCAAGTCAACAACCATTACATGGTTATGCTTACCCGTGATTCTCATGGGCCAAAATTCTTCATGTACTTCCTTTTACCCATTTGTGTGCTTCCCTGCTGCTTTCAGCAGAAAGTTTCATGAAGGCATTGCTGCAGGTTGGTGCTGAGACTGCATACGGCACATTGTAGATGCTTAATACATGTGGAAAATGGAGCAAATTGGTCGATTACTAGTGAGAGAGATGACTAAATGGCTGGAAACTATCAGAGTGCCTTCTTTTTCCTTTTCCTGTTTTCTCTGTGGGGAATTGGGGGACAGGCTCTCAGTGCTACACAGGCTGATGTCACAGCTGTGGTCATCTTTCCTTGGCTTCCAGTGTTGGGATTCCAGGTATGTACCATCTCAGGAAGCTGTTGGCTGGCTTGTAGCAAAGAAGACCACACTGGGATAAGAGGTCTTTCCTCATCAGTACTGCTCCTAGGAAGCAATGTGCTAGGACTGCTAAGATCCTGGGATTGATCCCCACAGAAGCCTAGGTTTGAGACTATGGGTTACTACCACTGAGTAACCTCAAAAAACACTCAAGTTTGCTAAGATTCAGTTCCCTCCACCATGTGAAAATAATCATAGCAATACAAAATCACAAGGTGCTTTTGAGTATGAAATCAGATCATCAGACTGAAAAGGGTTTAGCACAGCGCTTTTCCCAAGCTAAATGCCCTTCTGAAAGCTGCTGTAAGTAGAGAGCTGGGAGGCCACTGTGTCCATTTGCACCTTGTGTTATGAGACTTGGACTAGAAAAGACTAATGACCAGCAACTCCTTCCCATAGCACTTTACTTACGAAGGCTCTGCAAATTGTTAGCCAGGAGAAAAGCATCATGGAGTAGACCCTTGTCATAAGCCATGTATCCCCAACTTAGGGATCTGATCAACTTAGAGGGGAGATTCATGGTCTTCCAGTACTGTGACAGATAGAGAAATGTGCCATCCACACCCTGAGCCAACAGCATCAAGAACCACTATGCCAGCTGGGCGGTGGTGGCGCACACCTTTAATCCCAGCACTCGGGAGGCAGAGGCAGGCGGATCTCTGCGAGTTCGAGGCCAGCCTGGTCTCCAAAGCAAGTTCCAGGAAAGGCGCAAAGCTACACAGAGAAACCCTGTCTCAAAAAAACCAAAAAAAAAAAAAAAAAAAACAACAACAACAAAAAAAAAACCACTATGCCAGGAGGTTCTTGTTATAGACAGACATCCCCCTGACTGTGCTACTTTCCAAGGAGACCTCTTCTAAACTGTTGTATTTTTGCACACAATTTCCTTGGAGGTCAAGTTACCACATAACTGAATCTTCTCTGTGGGCCCAACATATGTCAGCACAGTATTTTGCTAAGAAAACTCATAAAGAGGATTGCCAGCTGCAATACGACACTCACTCTATAATACCGTCAGTCTAATTGTTTCCAGAAGCAAACAATTAAACAGTTTATGAGAAAAACTCTATCTGTGATTGTGGGGCCCCCGCACAGCTGCTTCCTTGGTAAGGCAGTGGCAGACTAGCTGGTGCCGATATTAAAGTACGGTGTGTATTTAGCAATATGGCACCTAAATGCATCATAGCAGACCTTTTGGGGAAATAAACAACATCCCAGCATATTTTTGGAAGACAAATATTCAATACTTTATTTAATGTGTGGTTTGCACTTAGTGGTTAATCTAAGACAATGAGGAGAGAGAGCCGTGCTTCGCGTGGCTATTGAGGAAATGGAGAATTGATTGCGAGGATGATGGAGGGGTTTTAAAGAGGACAATTCACAAGCCACCGATGCCCTTTGTTGCCTTGTGTCTCCTCTTTCTAAATTTTCCTATAATCCATTCAGAGACCCTCTTATCACATTCATCTCTCCTCATTATGACCCAAGTGATTAATTATTAAACTTTTCCCTCATGCTTTTACAACTCTCGGGCTTCATTTTTCATGAGTAAAGTAGCCTTTTTTATCCAAATGCAGCTAACCACACACACACACACACACACACACACACACTATACATACACACATCTATATACATTATATACACACATAAATACATTACATTATACACATTATACACACACACACATATAGCTTTGCCATGTTATGTTATGTGTTATGAATAGTTTTCCATTGGCACATTCAGCTGGACACTTGCAATTGTTAAATTGTTAAATTTATGGAATGCTAGCTGAACAACACTGGAGGAAAGCCCAACACCTTGATTTGATAATTAGTTGGCATAATTAGTGGCTGTGGCCCCAGAGTATTCCATGAAACTCCTTTATCTGTGACTTGTTTATTCATAGAATAAAAGCAACAGGGAAATCCTATCTTATTCCAATCTCTACCTGTATTTCCAAAGCCGATCTAAATCATTCTCCAGTTTGGAAGCTTGCACACAGTCCCAGATTTAATCATAGGATGAAAACAGAAAAGAAAATGGAAGCGGTAAGGCAGATTTAAAACTCACCAGTTACAGAAACACAGTGGGGAAAGCCACTTTTTTCTACCAGCCTAATGCAAAGCTCTGAGGGACTTCCTTTCATGCCTGGCGGTCTGGGATCACCACCGACCACAGCCTCACTGCCTTCCCTCACTCTGCCTTCCAGCAAACAGCCTAATCCGCATTCCCCACAAATACTGCCACTGTGCACAAGCCAAACAACAGCATAAAACAGGAAAAGCAATTAGATTTAAATCTAGTCCTGCTTACTCCCCACCAGCCTTTTTTTTCTCCAGTAAGATGCTCCTTGGTGCAGTAACAAATATGATTCCCGTTTAGCACAGTGTGAGGTGGGAATGAAATGCAGATCCGTTAGTGCTATTCAGCCACCTGATGACATTTCCAACTCCTGAAAGGGGACTCTAAACACAGATTACTAACAAAAACCCTGAGTGCTTGGTAATTATTTATATGTCATTCCTACATAATCAATGTCACTCCAGCACTCCCAGAGCTTAATTCCTTGCCTTGTGCAATGTTCTCTGACATTCTGTGAGTCAAATTACAAGGATCTTGAGCTTGGTCTCTGCCACCTACTGTATTTTGCCAATGATGGCCACAGCCAAAGAGCATTACCATAATTGGAGGGGATGGGAGAAAACTGAATGAAGCCAAATACATTCACACACAAGTATAAGAACACACACATACACACACACACACAGAGAGAGAGAGAGAGAGAGAGAGAGAGAGAGAGAGAGAGAGAGAGAGAGAGAGAGAGAGAGAGAGAGAGAAACATCCAGGAAAAAACAAATGTCTCCTTTAAAACAAAGAAAGGAACCATGGAACTAGTGCAATCAGCCATTAAATCTGGCTTTGACCAAGACCTAAAACAACTGCTGTCTCCTCAGTGTCATGGGTCTCAGCATGACAGACAGGAGAGCTGGAACTTTGTAGCCTCTTTCATCAATTCTTTATGTATCCATGAGTACATCGAGTGGCAGCTTCTTGGCTTCTCCAAGGCAATACTCCCACCACACCACAGGGACTCCCTGCAAATTAACATTCTTTTCCTCTTGCCTGCCTGGCCCTCAAGTTTCCAAACATAACAACAATCTAAATGAAATAATGAGAGAGATTCATTCTAATGCTGTGGAGGGAACTGTTTTATTGCTAAGGCACCAAAGAGAACTTAATTGAATATACTGGAAAAAGAATTGGAAGGGGAAAAGAGAGAAAGGAGGGAAGGAGGGTAGGCAGCAGAGGTTGATGCTGCGCAGACACAGACACACAGACACACACACAGACACACACACACACACACACACACAGAGGAAGAAAGGCCTGGACAGACATAGGAGACAAACCACATGAGAGCAAATGTAAAAAGCTCCAAGATGGCAGCTCTGCCAGCAGCCAGGTTTACAAGCCCTGAGAAAGCCCCTCAAGTGGTTCATATCACACGCAGGTCTTCAAGAGCGGCACCATACTGGATGGGGTAGGAGCTGTCAATCTTCAGACACAGACAGTATCAGGCACCCACAGTATTGAGGTGGTTACAAAGCACAGCTATAAACTCCATGGAATTTCTTCTAAGGGAAATGGGTCAAGTTCCAGTGAGCTGGTGACCACTTTGACCCCTAGAGCACAAAGTGACAGATGTGTGACACCAAGGAAAGGTCAGGGAGGACTGTATCACCTCCATCTCTGCCATGAGAGCATTTCACCTTGGACCTCTAAGCTTCACTGTGGGATGTTTTTGAGGTTATTGTATTAGTCCGGGTTCTCTAGAGGGGCAGAACTGATAGAACACACACACACACACACACACACACACACACACACACACACACACACGCAACCAGCATTTTATTATATACCTGAATTCTATAGGGGAATAGCCTCATGGATGGCAAGGTTGGTTTGTCTCTGCTACATAGTGTCTGGGTCCTTAGATGGGATTGTCTGAATGGCTTATGATGGAATGTCTTTTTTTCTTGTCATAGCCAACTTTATCAGACCACCAGTCCCAAAATCATGACATGGAGACTTATTATTAGTTATGAATGCTCAGCCTTGTCTTATGATTGTCCTACTAGCTCTTATAACTTATTTTAACTTGTTTCTCTTTATCTATGTTTTGCCTTGGGGATTTTTACCTTTCTTTCATTCTGTATGTCCTACAGTGTGTCTGGCTGGCTGGCTGGCAGCTGCCTGGCTGGCTGGCCCCAGGCATCTCCCTCTTTTCCCCTTGTTCTCTTCTCCCTCTTCTCTCCTGAGCCTAGATTCTTCCTTCTACTTATTCTCTCTTCCTGCCAGCACCACCTGTCTCTCTACTGCCTAGTTATTGGTCATTCAGCTTTTTATTAGACCAATCAGGTGCCTTAGGCAGGCAAGGTGAAACAGCAACACATCTTTACATAATTAAACAAATTCAGCATAAACAAATGCAACATGGCTTTACATAGTTAAAGTAATATTCTACAACAGCTGGGTGTCTCAGCTGGTCTCCAGTACAGACAGGAATTCTGAAGAAGTAGGTCCTAATGCCAGTGAAGTGAGATTGAAGATAAGCAAGGAGCAAAGGCCTCTTTCTCCCATGTCTCTTATATAGGCTGCCATGAGAAGGTGTGGTCCAGATTTAGGGTGGGTCTTCTGACCTCAAATGATCTAGATTTAAGGTGAGTCTTTGTCTTAGTTAGGGTTTCTATTGTTGTGAAGAGATCCCATGACTACAGCAACTCTTAAAGAGGAAAACATTTAATTTCGGTGGCTTACAGTTTCAGAGGTTTAGTCCATTATCAGCACAGCAGGAAACACGGTGGCATGCAGGCAAACATGATACTGGAGAAGGAGCTGGGAGTTCTAAATCTTGATCTGCAGGCAACAGGAAGTGAACTGTGACACTGGTCATAGGAGACCTCAAAGCCCACCCCCACAGTGACACACTTCCTCCAACAAGGCCACACCTACTCCAACAAAGCCACACCTCCTAACTATACCACTCCCTTTGGGGGTCATTTTATTTTAAAGCACTCCAGTCTTTCTACCTTAAATAATTCAATTAACTAAAAATCCCCCACAGTGTGCTCAGCAACTTGGGAATTTAGATAATTCCAGATGTAGTCAAGTTGACTATCAAAAATATCCATTACAGTTACCAAGATACGAGTAAATCCAAGCTACATGAGAAAGCTGTACATAGGGAAATAAATCGTAGATAGGGGTTTTCATCAACCAACCTTTGTCTGACCAGCCCAGGCCCAATGAGCAGGAAATGAACCTTCCCATCAGGGTATGCCGCTCACAGCTGTAATCCCAGCACTCTGGAGGCTTATGAGTTTGAGACTAACCTGGGCAACAGAGTGAGTTATATATGTCAGGGTTACATAGTGAGATCTTGTGGGCTCATCCAAAAAAAGAAAAAGAAAAACAACTATGACAAAAACAATAACAGCAAAAACGTTTCAGAAGATTCCATCATAAGCCAATCAGACAATCCCATCTAAGGCCCCAGACACTGTGTATCAGAGACTAAGCAACCTTGCCATCCACAAGGCTATTCCCCCATAGAATCTAGGTGTATGATAAAATGGTGATTGCTTTTCATTATACAGTGATACCAAGCTACAACATATGTGTGATGCTGTTTCTTCCCTGTAGTAACAATTTCTACATGATTAGCCTTAGTTTTAACATATGTAAAATGAGATGAGATAAATGGCTACCTCATGGTGTGCTCTGAAGAGAAAACAGAAAAAAATAATAAAAATTACAACCAACCAATGAGAATTTGCTTACATGTCTGAAGATGTTATATACATTATATCACTTAACTCACTCTGACAAATGGGAAATTGTGGCACAGATTGAATATTGTCTTGTCTGGATTCACACAGAAGAGGTAAGATGTGAATTTCAAATTAAGTGTGTTAGTCTTTAGTGTATCCCTGGTGAGTGTTGGCGATTACCTGACACAACTTAAAGAAGTAAGGGATGCTCTGAATCATGATTACAGGTGGTGAAGTCTAAGGTTGTTTGGCCTCAAATACATTCTGAGCAGAACATCATGATGGTAGGAGTGTGTGGTAGAGGAAGCAGAGAGGGAATACAGGAATCATCCAGGAATAATACACCCCCAAGAATCACTCACAATGACACTTCCTCCAGCAAAGCTGCATCACCTGAAGTTTCTACCACCTCCAAAAATAGTGGGACCTAGGTTTTAACAAATGAGCCTGTGGAGATTTCAGACTCAAACCATAACACCGGGACCCTGCTGCCCAGGCTTCTTATCACTCTTAAAAATCTATCCTGAGATGGACAAACATACACAACACTGTCTGACACACTGTTAAGAAATGTTTCTTGCTGTTGTCATTGCCACTGTTAAGAATCTGATAATTAATGGACACAGACTTGGGAAACATGAAATTGAGTTTCCTGCCTCTCCTGCTTCAGCACCCACAGGTGAATTCTGCAATCGTGTGTCCAGCCTTCATAATCCTCCAGCTCTCAGAAAACAGGGAGAATATTCATATTGTGTATTTCACATGCCAAAAAGGATTTCAATTTCACGCTGTACTGAATCTTAGAAATGCTCCCTTTAATCCTGTTTTTATTCTAAACCAGTACAAAAACTTTAATATTTCCTAATGGAGTGTACATTTATACATTCCTACCAATCTACTGGCAATTTATGAGGAGTCGGGCAATAGCCAGTAAGATAAGCTTGAAGCTTTGGTTCCTTAGGTTCAATCAGTTAACCTAGGACAGCAATCACCTTTCCGGAATGAATAATGACATGGAATAATATTTGGATGGAGATAAACCCTTTTTGCATAGAAAATTGCATTATCATGTACAGTATCTCAGCTGGATATGTACGTTTACCAATAAGGATATTGCTTCATGCATTTTTATCATGGGGCTATTTGATTCAGAGATTTCCAGAGGATTCTGCATTGAGGGAGGAATGCTTAATGTTTGTGGAACACGTGATGCTCTCAGAGTTGTTGGGGGTTGGGGGATTGGGAAGGCGGGGGGTGGGGGGGGTGGGGGGGTGGGGAGGAGCTGGTCTTTGCAGCCTTTGAAAGGCTGCCACTACACCTTCCCAGGGGTCCTTCATTCCACTTAGCAGAGGAGGAACAGCTCGCACTGCACAGTGAGACAGAGTTCTGTAAAGAAATGGCACTGAAAATAACCACCATGTCAATTTCAGCTAATGGGGCACGGTATGGGCTCATTTCAAAGGGGGGAGGGGAGCAGCATGCAGCCATTAAGAAAGAAATGTCCCTGCCATACGTGATCATGCCACCCAAGTGCAGCCAGGAACCAGCAGCACGGGAGAGAGCCCAGCCCAGCTCTCACATGCTTCAAGATACCCCTACTACTGTCCATGTCCCAGACAACCATTAGGGAAGTACAATTTCAAGTGATATTAGTAAGAAAATACCACCACTGAGTGGGGCTTCAAAGACTTCCATTGGTCTGAAGAATAAGATGAAGCCCTGAATTCCGCTGCCTCTCTTTCACAGGTGCAACTGTCTGAACATTCAAATGCACACACCTGCTCACCAGCTGACACATTTAGCTGACAGCACCCTTTTAAGCTCGGGAAGAGCGAGCCAGCGAAAACCTTCCCTCCTCCTACTCCCGGGGTCACTGAGATGCTCAGACAAGATTCCAGCTATGAAATCGCTGCAGGGCTAGATTCCCACTGAGGAGTATCCATGCCGGTGTGCTGCAGGGGGGTTGAGAGTGTCCACGAGAGCTTTCCAACACTTCCTGGAAGTAGAGCGCAGAGGCTACACACACAAACACTGGTACCAGGGAGACCCAGGCTTGATCCGGATCTGTCACTCATTCCCTTGTGCGAATGCCAGCTCCCTCCTCTGTGGGAGGAGCAACAATAACATCTACCTGGTAAGAGTTGTGAGGATCAGTGAGGGAGGGATGACCAGATTCCACACATACCACCAATGAGTGTGGCTGTTGCTTATTCATTTGACATATTAATGTTCTGTCATCTCAGATGGGAGCCCTCAGCTGTCACATGCCATACCAAGAGAAAAGCCAAGAGGCTTGACCTGTATGAGGACAGTAGCACAGCTCAGCTCTGCACTGGGTGCTGTCCACAGCTCATGGAGCTGACCACCAATCATCTTGCTGCCTTCTGCAACAGCACACAGGAATATGTAATTGTCATATTCGTAGTCTCTAATGACCATAAATCTAAGGAGAGAAGTGTGGTGGTATTGTGTTCCCCAAAATATTGTGTACCCTAATAAACTTATCTGGGGGATCAGAGAACAGAAAAGCCACTAGATAATTAGGCTAAAAAATGTTGGCACTCACGCCTTTAATCCTAGCATTCCAGAGACAGAAATCCCTCTGGATCTCTGTGAGTTCAAGGCCACATTGGAAACAGCCAGGCATAGTGACACACGCCTTTAACCCCAGGGAGTGATGGTAGAAGGCAGAAAGATATATAAGGCGTGAGGACCAGGAACTAGAAGCATTTGGCCTGGTTAAGCATTCAGGCTTTTGAGCAGCAGTTCAGCTGAGACCCATTCTGGATGAGGACTCAGAGGCCTCCAGTCTGAGGAAACAAGACCAGCTGAGGATCCGACGAGGTGAGGTAGCTGTGGTTCTCTGATCTTCCAGTTCACTCCAATGCCTGGCTCAGGTTTGATTTTATTAATAAGACTCTTTAAGATTCATGCTACAGAGAAGAGTCATCACTAGTACTCAGGGAATAATGAAGAGGGTATTTTGTCATGGCAACTATCAAATCCCTATCACTTCTTTCTGATTCTTTGTGGTGGTCAATATTGTCTTTTGACTCTCCGTTTGATCCTCTCCTTGCTGCTGCACAACTTGGACTCCGATCACTTTCAGCTCTTCTTACTTCCAAAAACCTCATCTCCACACACAGCCATGCCTTTGTGGGCACCAACTGCTATTCTTGGGATGCTCGAATCCTAGTCTGTGTTCAGTACATTCCCTGCAGGTGCAGATGACAACCTCTGCAAAGCCTTCTCTAAGTCCCCTCTGTGGTGTTCCCTGACTGACAATACTGTGCCAGAACACTGTAACACAATACAGTGCTCTATGAATTCACTCAAACATTTGCCAAGCATTGCCACAATCTGGTATTGCTGTAGGCACCAATAAGTCAATGAGGGGCAAACATAAGCCCCACCTTAAGCATCTCACAGTCCAATGAAGCAGGCTTATAATAACCTGAGAATCAACAGGTAAGTCTGCAGAACACTAGGGCATGAACAACAAGCTTGATGGGCAGTAGGGAGGACTTACCAAGGATCTATTCTAAGAACTACAGGATAACTTCATCAAGAGAAAATGAAGGGAAATTGCTCTGCACAGAGGATACTATATTTGAATATGTGCCAAACATAACATCTTAAAAGAACTTCCCATGATGTAACAGAGATTATATGAGGATATTAATGGTACATGAATTGATGTTTATTTTAGAACATGCTAGAGTTTATTTTTACCAAAAACATGTACATTAGTAAGTTTCAAAATTTAATGACACATAAGAAATTTTATACTATGTGTGCTAGATAAGTTTTGTCAACTGGACACAAACTAGAGTTACCTGAGAAGGGTGAACCTCAATTGATGAACTGCCTCCATCAGACTGGCCTGTAAGAAAATCAGTGTCATTCTCTTGATTATTGATTGATGTGGGAGGGCCCAGCCTACTACAGGTGGTGCCGCCCCTAGGCAGGTGGTTCTGGATGGCATGGGGAAGCTGGCTGAGCAAGCCATGAAAGAGCAAGCCCATAAAGAGCGATCTTCCATGGCCTATCCTTCAGTTTCTGCTTCTGGGTTCCTGCCTTGAGCTTCTGTCTTGGCTTCCCTTCATGAAGGACTATAACCCGGAAGCCAAATAAACCCTTTTCCCCCAAAGTTGGTTTGGGTCAATATTTTATCACAGCAACAAGGGAGCAAACGAGGTAAAGATAAAATGTCATGATGTATAGGGGAAAGACTGCCAGGGGACACAAGTGAAAGTCTGCAGGTCACATAAAAGTTCTATACATTGATAGCTGTGGTGGTTACAGTTTTATGTTCATTAATCAACCTCCACAAAATTAACATTCATAGTTTGCAGATTTCATTGAATAAAAATTCTGCTTTAATAAAACTGAATTAAAGGGTAGTAAGAAATTATTTAGTGTGCATAAAAAAACACAGAACATAGTTCAGAATTCTGCATCTTTTAAAATACATTCACAAACTCCTTTCAAAAATATTTTTTATTCTTGGAAAACTTCACAAATGTATATAATGTATTTTGATCTTTTCTACCCCATACTACCTCCCCTGAGCTATCCCCAAGACTCATCAAGCCATCTCCCTCTGCACTTTACTTCCTCTTTTTGTTATTATTATAATTATTACTATTATCCCACTTAGTATAATTAGTGCTGCACATGAGTTAGTGGCTATGTGGCCATGCACTGGGGCATAGGCAACCTACCATCATGTAATCCCCAAAGAACAATGACTCCCTCCCTCCTTCATCAGCCATGAACTGCCAATAGCTTATCCTCTAGGGTTGAAATCTCAAAGCCCCCTTCCCTATCCATGCTGGAGTTTTGCCTGGCTTCATCTTGTACAAGTCTTATGCAGGCAACCACAGCTGCTAATAGCTGATGTGCACATCAGTCATGTCATGTCTAGACGTCAGCATTTCACAGCGCTCCTGCCTATCCCTGGGCTCTTACATTCTTTCCACCCATTCTTCCAAGATGTCCTCTGAGACTTGGATAGAGAGAGGTCAATCTAAATGACCCAACTATGGCTGGGCCCTGAAAATCACTTACTCTCAGCACTTTGAGTGGTTATGTATTAACCACTATTCAAGCAAAACGAAGCTTCTCTGGCCAAGACACAGAGCAGCACAAACCTATAAATATAAACACAAATTTTAAAAGGTAGTTTAACAACATGCCCATTTGGTGAAACAACGTCCCTAGGGCCTGTGATCTCCCCAGTCTTGGGCTTCTAATAAGGTTTACAGTATGAAGCATGAAAAATCCCTCCTGGATTGGAGGATTCAAATCCAATTATAAAGTGGTCCATTACCCTGTGTCCACCATGCAACTACTGCATCAGTGGATACCACTTGGCTGGCAGGTCGGTATGTAGAATGCAGCACTGGCAAGGCTGGTAGAGAAGGGATGAAATCAGCCATCTCAGAAATGGCAGCTATTGTCCAAAGGCATACATATGACGCAATCCTTGACCCTTGCAAATTGTCACTAATAAATTTATGGCTACAATGCCCATTTCCTCACCTTTCCATTCCCACTCCTTCATCTTTAATATTTAGAGCCCTCATTTTTACTGGGTACATAGTTTTCCAGACAATACTCTTTCCCAGAATCTCTGCAACTATTCATTCAGTTGAGTCCTGCTCAATGGTAAAAGTGTCTCAGGGATTCCTGGGGGGTAAAAAAAAAAAAAAAAAAACCTTTAATAAAAAGAGGAAACGTATGCTTCTTTGTCTTTTCTATCTTCACTTAAAATAAAAGTCTATGGCTGGAATCCCAGCAGGAAGTATTCATTAAAAGTAGCCAGACTCTCTGATGGTCAAGGAGAAGCTAGGAACCATCTTAGACCAGGCCTGACTGAGAAAAAGAAACTAGTACTTATTGGAGCTACCATAATCTGAGCTATTTCTGGGTCTTATCCTAACGCATACAAATAGTTTCTTCATTTTTACATTCCACATAAAGCAAGTGTGATTGTCACATTAGTTGGCAGAATCAAACTTCAGGCAAATCCCTAAATACACGTGAGCAACACTGAATAAACTGGGCAGGTTGTATTGATAAATTATACAGCAATAATAATTAAAGATTAAGAGGCCATAGATTTGACTGAGTATGGAGACAGTTAAGGAGTTGGGGAGAGGATAAGGATGGGGAATGATGTAAATACAGCACTCATATATCAAATTCTCAAAAAATAAATATAAATAAAATTTCAAAGTGAGACTATAAAAAAGATTTGTTCTAAATCTGGACAACTCAAAAAGTTATGTCTTTTGGGGTCTCCCTTGATCATGAAACCTATCATTAGGTTGAGATACAAGTGATTTTTTTAAACTATCTTGATGATAGGGCACATTAATTAAGATAAGACATAAAGAACAACAGAGGTGAGCTTGGTAACGGCCATCTTAGCGAACTTCAGGAGTATCTTCTGAAAAAGAACAATGATGAAGCTGAAGAATGGGCTACAGAGTGGTCAAGAGCTTGGAAAGGTAAGAAACAAAGGATTTAGGATACTCAAACCTCAGAGGGTAAGGCTGAGCAGAGATGAGCCAAATAAAAACCATCACACTCTAGAACCATGAAGGAAACATCCAATACATGCATACAACAAGGCTGCCATTGAGCAAACTTACCACCCAGGTAGGCCAACTGATTAAGTCCATTACACCATGATTTGCTCCCAAAATGCACTTCTCATGTTTCAAAGTGATTATGCAAAACATTGTTCTGAGACTTTGCATGCACAGCTCATTTGCTTCACACAGCTCTCTTGCAGTAGGCACTATGCCCCTATATTTATGGACCGGCAAACTGGGAATTCAAAGGTTAAATAGCTCGCCTAAGGTTACACCAAAAGGCAACAGTCAAAGTCCATAGTGTCTGTGCACTGGTCGTCTGGATGTAATGTTGCTTCAGCCTCCATGAGACACCCAAGTCCTCCAGGAGTACCCTGACCTGAGGTAAATCACTAGGATTAATCACTTGCAGTGTTGACATGGCCATTGGGTACTCCCTAGTGCCACCAATGAGGTGCTTTTCAGAAACCCAACAGAGTTCTGGTTTATAGAGTGGCTCTTATACAGGGTTTCTCATGAAAATGTAGCACAACAGGAAGGAAGTTCAAGGTGCACACCTTTGTCAGAGCGGCCAAAGTGATAGGTGAAGAACTGGAAGTCAAGCCTTGGATGTGCGACAACTGAATTCAGCGAAGCAGCCACATGCACAGAGCGACAGAGCAGATGTCAAGGATTAGCTCATGAGCCGTGGAATGCAAAGCAGGAGGCACAGGGGCACAGAGAGAGCATAGCTCCAGAAACAACAGTGCACAAGACTCAAAGGCTGAGCAACCAAGTAGTGTAAGTCCAATTGACACAAATCAGTTGAAGAGTACATATAAGTCTAATTTCTTAGAAAAAAATGTAAAGAAATATGAGAGACCTCTGTTGCTTCAGCTTGCTCATAATTTACTAACTATTAAACAGCACCCCATTCTCCCCTGAGGACCATGCACTCTGCAATATTCTCTTGATGGAATTAATAGGATCTACCACAAGACTTAATGCACTGACTTGAATCTGACGTTGCTCCTGTTTCAGACCTGACCAAGAACTACATAATCGCTATGGTATATTCAGAGGGATAGGATCCATAGGCATCAACACTGAGACTTTGGGTGACATTACTAGGAAGGAGAGCCCATCCTCAACACTCAAGCTAGCCAGATGAATGCACAAAGCTGCTGGGGAGACATCGTCACTGTACTGTGGATAAAACATCTATAAATGAAGCCAGCATGACGAAAAGGAGAGCCAAGAGCTGAGGGATGGAGCTGGTGGAGGGAGGAAGCATTTGCTCACTCAGATGCACCTGGTTGACCATCCACATCTAACCCTGGGGACTCTTCAGTAATATGATCAAATAAATTATCTTCTGCAGTTGGTTTCAGTGATGGTCAATCTCATCACGTGCTTCTGAGCCCTCCACCACAATGTGCATTTCTGAGCTCTGTCATGCCTCACTGTATACCACAGACTCCTCAAGAGCAAAGAGGTGTGCATAGCACAGGGCAGCACCAAGCACAGTGAGACAGACACAAGCCTCACTGAATTCATTTGAATCTATTAAATGTGCCCATGCAAAGACTGTTGTCCGTGTTCTAGACTATCATGGTCTCCACTTTCATTCCATGGATGCTACAATGCTCCCTCTTTATTTTTCAAACTTACTGTATCTAAAGTTTAAGCAAGTTCAATGTCAAAAAACCTCAAAGTTCTTTGTTCAGCTGCACACAGTCCTACTGATTTGGACCCATCCCCCGCCCCCCCCCCCCACCCAGCTTTTATTTTACTCCAAAAACATCCTTTAAGGAAATTCAGGGCTGGTACTCAAAATCAAATCTCGGCAAGGTAAATGCACTCCTTTTACAAAAACAAAACAAAACCAAAAAAGACTGAGGAATACATCATTTAAAGTAATAAAAAAAAAAAAAAAAACAATTTATGATCCATCTCTGATTTTCAAATGCAAAATGGGACCAAAAAGATGTCTGCATATAATGGATTTTGCAACATTTGCTAAAGTCCTACACAAGAAAAAAAAAAGAGGACAAATGAGTCAAGAAGGAAAGCTCCTCCAACTACAGTACTTCCTGCAAAAGTACACACACATAGACACACAACTGTGTACAATATAATTTTAGAATGTAATAGTGATAGATTCTAGAGAAAACTATACATAAAAGTCAGAAAGGGAAAGTCCTCCACTGTCCAGTATCTGTATTGTCCACATCCTTGTTCTCCCATGCTCCTTAGCAAGCAGATTCAAAGAGAAATGATGGTGAGGCAGTGGACACCCCTCACCAGACATTTAGCAAGGTGAGTTGGAGGACAGGGAGAAGGCTGACTCCAGTCTTTCCTGGGGCACAACCTAGTCTCCTCACAAGCATCAGACAGATTTACACAGATTCCCTTATACGATGTTGAGGTTGGTGAGGGGAAAGGAAAGGAACAGTTGCCAATGCTAAGTTTCTCAAGGGTTTGAGTAAGCCCCTGCAAGATCAGAAGGACTCCTCTCCATCAAGACAGGCCTGTTATCTAGGGTTCTAATTCTACCTGCTCTGACCAGGTCAACTTACCATCTTGAAAAGGAGGCCACTTGGACCCTGAGACTTTGGACTGTGCCTTCCACCAAGGTCTGTTCAGAACTGGCAAATACATGTATCTACAAACAGAAATGAGCCCTTGCTCTGAAGGGATTGTGAGCATTGGCTGAGGAGTCTCCCTGGGCCGCCTCCTGTGTACCTGTCTGAAAGAAACATTCAGGAACTGCCATGTCTTTAATCACTTTAAACTCAAGGAAACGCCGGTGTCAGAACAGCATTTTTTTCTTCATGTAATCAAAACCTGTGAACCCAAACCTAAATTCTCAAAGACACCTTAAGTGGAATGGACATCTTTCAATAACCAACATCATAATGTCCCCCATGGGTCACCATCCCAAACAGACAGGTGATGGTGATGTGCATGGAGCCTTGCTCTGCAAGGCACTTTCAGGAAACAATCAGCTTAAGACATCACCCACCCAATTCACTTTGACTCAGATGAACAGTGTCACTGATCCTTGGAAACAGAAACAGCAATCGCAGAGTCATGGTGACAGCTGACTTACTGCTAGCCAGTCTTTGGAATTTTTTAAAAATAGTATCATTCTGTAGTTAAAGTTTTCCTGTGTCCACCCGGCTCCTGTGTCCTTGCGTTTCCACAGCCACTCAGACCCAAATAAACATATACAGGCTAATATTATTTAAAACTGCTTAGCCATTAGCTCAGGCCTGCCACTAACTAGTTCTTACACTTAAACTCAGTCCATTTCTGTTCATCTAGATGTTGCCACATGTTCTGTGACTTTACCTGTGTGCCTGTTACATGCTGCTCCCTGGACGACAGGTTGGCATCTCCTGACTCAGCCTTCCTCTTCCCACAATTCTCTTCTCTGTTTGTCCTGCCTATACTTCCTGCCTGACTACTGGCCAATCAGCATTTTATTTATACAGAGCGATATCCACAGCACTTCCCCTTTTCTTTTTGTGTTTGGATTTTTTAAAAATAGTACCATTCCCCAAAAATAAAAATAAAACTCAAATACATGATCATGGGTAGATGTTGCTACCAGTCCAACTAGAGGCAGAGGGTAATTAGTGGACAGTTGGATCATCTTTACTCATGCATGCATGGGATGAATATATAGTCAGCACACAGTTCTGCCCCAGAAGCTGAGGATACAGCAGAAAACAAGACAGCCAACTTCCTTGTTCTCATAGTGGATATGTACCAGTGAAAAGGCCCAAGTAAAAACAAGGACACAGATGAGCAACAGAGACAAGATTATATAGTGGCAAGTCCTACAAATGGAAAAGATCAAGTGATGTGACATAAGGAACCTGATCTAGAGGCAGACAGACTGTGGCCTGTGGCTGAGCATTGCTCTGATATGCAGGCATCAGTCATGAGGAAAGACGGGAGATGGACAGGTTTTCAAGAAGGCTCTTGGAGTTAGGTTATAT
Source organism: Peromyscus aztecus (assembly GCA_902168405.1). NCBI lineage: Eukaryota > Metazoa > Chordata > Mammalia > Rodentia > Cricetidae > Peromyscus > Peromyscus aztecus. The sequence goes on along the minus strand of CABHPQ010170606.1, from coordinate 42,414 downwards.
TGGTGTCTGTCCTCAACACAATGATCATTTTCTACCACTTGACCCTACTCATCTAAAAGCATCTGTTGGGTCCACTTGCTGGTCACTGTGCAGCCAAATGCCCACTCTTTACCTCCCCAAAGGAAGACCACTAAGTGTTGTTTATGAGCCACTAACAAATGGGAGAACAAGGGCCAGGGCTCCAAGCTAGGAACAAACTTCGGCTACTCAGAAAAGAAAGAGAAAGGAGGGTATCTGGCTTATATTATCATCAGTGATGGGGTAAGAGTTGGTTTGGCTGGCATCAGTGCACAGCCTTGGAGTGCTTAGTTTCCATACTGTGAGCACGGAAAGACTTCATGCACATCAGGGCATGAAACCTAGCCATCTATGCATGGTCCTCACAGTCTACTGCATGAGATACAGGTAGGCCATTTTTACCACTCCAGTACCAGCACAGGGACAAGATAAAACTGACACATTTCATCAACCTTGTTTTGTCCATAATTTAATCTATCTGAAATCAGAATGGGTCACATGATAACCACTGGCCAGGCAGTGTAGCCTGAGCAGGGGCCTCAAAACCAACAACTTCTTGGAAGAAGATTCTGGGGACAATAATGGAATACATCAGGAATGATGCCAGATCCACAGCCTGGATGCACCTTAGCTTAATAATACTAGGGAGCCTGAGGAGAGGGACACATTGGGAACTGGGGTGCTCTATAAGGGTCAGACTCTGGAAATTTTAGGCATTCTTGGACCGATTTCCTTTTTTCTGATAGATGAATATACAAGATTAGTGGAAGATGGATGTCTAAGGATAAGGATGCTCTTTCAGTGAATACAAAATTCTAAATGCAATAGTAGTGTCATGGTCTAATTAGCAATGTTTTATTCTTAGTAATTACATGCATCAAAGTGCATCTTACAGATTCTAGGAAATCTGAGAACATTTACGAAGCATCCAGTGGCTGCCAGGAATTTTATATGTGCTATATGGCACGCAATCTTCACAGCAACACTGTGCGCTCCACCTTGCAGATATTAATAAGTATCTTCAATGGAGCATGGCTTGTTTTCAAATGAACCACATGCATTTAAGGATCAGGTCATTCTTCAGTGACACCATGGCAGGCAGAGGTCATGGCCTCAGACATGTTCTTCCTATATTGTCTTGTGTCAATATCCCAATAACCCAGTCATGGTGGCACATTCCTGTCCCAGCATTTGGCATTCTGAAGCAAGAGGACTCAATTCAAGGCCCTCTTGGAATATGTAACAAGACCTTGTTTTGAAAATAAAACAGAAACTTTAGCTTCCCTGCTATGATTATTAATCTTAATTGTCAACTTGATGAGATCTAGGATTATCTGAGAAATGAGCCTCTGGGCATGCTTACTGAGGGATGATCTTGATTAGGTTTATTGAGGTGGAAAGAACTATTCAACATTCTCTGGGCCAAGAGCCTGGGCTACATATATGGCATCTGTGGCCAGGAATCAGAGAGAGATGAATGCTCACTTTTCATTTTTAAAAATACATAGCTGTCTTGAGGTCCCTCTGTGATGATGGACTGTAACCTTGAACTGTAGGCCACAATAAACAATAAATCCTCTCTTCCCTTAAGTTGCTTTTTTCAGAATATTTTATACAAAGGAAACTAAGACACTTGCTCAGACCTTGTGGGAAAAGGTCTTTTTTTTTTTTTTAGGTAATTAAGACTTATAAAGACATAGAAAACTTTCATGGGTCAGATGGTAATATCCCCTGGGCCTGTTTGGGGACCAGACTCAGAAGGGTATAAACAATGGAGGATGGGAAGTGCCAGGCCTCTCCTGTTCATTGAGAACTAACTGGGAACTCTAACATCATTTAGTGGTTTCCTTCAAAGCTGCATCCAGAGCTTAAAACCAGGAGGAATCCATACCTTGCTCGTATCTCTTACTTGGGAGATGGTGGTCTAGGACTGATTTTAAAACAGCACACTGATGTAGAAGAAAGGGAATACTGTTTGCTCACTAGACTCAGTAATGGTTCTAAGGTAGAGTTTCACTGGCTCAGCTTAGGCGTCATACCTATCATACCCATCTCTTAGCTAATTGCAGATTTTGTGGTAACTGGCTTGAGTCTCCTGTCATCCATGAAACTAGGGGGTGGGGTCAGCCTGGTCCAAACAACAGGAATTAGAAAAGTTTTTACAGAATCTCACTCTATACCCTGCAAAACATGAGTCATGATGAGGCCTGATGATGACCTTACCACCCTCTACCAAGATGCTAAAGAGACTAATAACCAAGTCCAATTTACTCAAAACAGAGATTTTTTTGAAGGCAAGATTATTCAGATAAACTATAAGCAATGATGCATAACCACCCAATGACAAAAGGACCAATAAATTATGACATCTCTCATCACATAGCCAGGAAGTAGCAGGGACAAGGTCATCAATGAAATTATAGGTTTCCCAAAACCCATGCAGAGCCACCTACTGCCAGAAATATAATTGCCCCCTTCAAACACTGTGATGTTTTTCGTATTTGTAGTGCCCAATGCTGTGCTTGAAGAGTACTGCTAATCTCTACTTCCTGAGGATTCTTCAGGATGTAGAGAGATACACAGGGTCACGCTGACTCTGGCCATCCATAGTAGCACCCTGTATGCCTGCTAGAGGTCATGGGTGTCACTGTGAATCACCAGAATAGGAAGAGCTCTATTTTCTTCAGTGCTTGTTAGCATGAAAATAATCATGCACTTCCTTCCTATTGTTCAGTAGCAGAGCCACAGGGGTCAGCTTGAGAACTGCACATCCACAAGGCTCACCAAATGAGCCAGTCATGATAGAAACAGCAATCTATCTATGCGGACCCATATCAGCAGACTTCAGTGTGGACTGCCTCTAGACACTGGGCAATTTTCCATCATGTTCTTCTGGAAATCAAGATTTGGGGTGAAGCAAAGGAAGAAAGCACTCATTTATTTTAGAATATTTTCTTGAGGGATAGGGGTGTAGCTCAGTGGTGAAGAGATTGCCTAGAATGAAGAAGATTGAGTGTTCGACTCATCACATACAACACACACACACACACACACACACACACACACACACACACACCTTCTGAAATCATGTTTCCAAAGTGGAAGGCTAGAGTTTGACCCAGGTGCTCTGGCTGAAACAACTGTCTGACCACTGCTAGCCACATCCTATGAGTCTGTGATGTTTTTCCTCTAATCTGAGATGAGCAAGAGCCACAGACCACAGAGACACACAACCTCAAGAAACTGCTCCTTTGCACAAATCATGGAGAAGCTGATCCTCCCAAGGTATATTCCAACAAAGCTGTTGGCTCACTGCAGGGCAATGGAGAAACGTTAGCCCTCTGTCATTCTCATACAATGCTTTAGATTGCCCAGAATAGGAGGAAACATCTCTTTTTCTAGCAGTCTGCCCCTGCCTGAGCTCCCTTGTGTGTTGTATGGAACTGGACTAAAAGGCTTGCTTAGCAGAGCTGGGGTACCCAAGCCTGCACATTCTGAAGAAAGGGCTGTTCTGTGGCCAGGTAGCAGTATTCCCTGGGAGCCCTTGGAATATCTTGCCTCAGGATAGTTCTCTATGTCACTAAGAACTTAGGCCACACCAATAATATGACAATATGGGGGCTTACAGTGAAGAGCTGTTTGCGTTAGTCTGCAGTTTTCAGGAACACCATATTGCTTGTTCTAAAGGGGAAAGGGCCAAAGGGAAAAGTAGCTAACGTCAGTCACTTGGCACACCATGCTTATGGGAAAGCGCCCTTAAAAACTCCTGGACACTGAGCCCCGGGCAACTTCTTGAGATGGTTTGTGCTATCACTGGTGCTGGGCGGTTTCCCTAGACTCCACAGAGAAGGCCTACCTGGAAACTCAGATGTGTAGTCCCAAGATACACACTTCTGGATTCTTCTCTGTGGGTCTTTTTCTTTTGCTGATTTTAAAGCATCCAGCCCCACTGTACTAAACATTACCTGTAAGTTTAGGAGGCTTTTCTGAGTTCTATGATGGCTGGCAAATCATAGATACCGAACGTGGTCAAGAAGACCCTCCAGTCTAAACATGGAAGGAAGGAGAAAATGTCATAAGAAGAAAACATCCCCTGAAACTGTTCCAGAATCAAATTTCTTAGTTTGGGGCTTAAGGTGTCAACAATTAAAATAAAATGGTGTGTGTACAAGAACTGCATAGGACACTGAAGACAGACAAGACACTGAGGCTGCTGGGAAGTGAGCAAAGGCATAACTTACCACTCTGCCATGCTGCCGTGGAGACTGCTTTGTCCAACCAGTTCCCGAGCACTTCAACTAACCTTCACTTCTGGGAAGGAGTACCTATTCCCTCTTGACTAAAACATCCAGTCTCAGAAATACAATAAAACTTTCCAAAGTGATCAGGGGGAAACTGGGAGCCATGAGAGCGATACATAATGCCTCTCCCTTCTTCCTGTTCCCTTCTGATTGCTGTCTAGTCATGTGCCATGGAGACAATCGTACAATCCACATTTAATGCTCTGTACCTGGACCCAACGCCAGGGACTCCATGCTCCATTCACATCCTTACCCTTCTCAATTCATTGAAAACCACTTCAAGCAAAAATCATTTGAAAGAAATTACCTCTGTGTATTATACCATGAGCAGTGAAAAATGTCCCACGTGAGACCCGAGGGTCCCGAAGCAATAATTTTTTTTTCCTGAAGAGCAAGATGTAATAAGTCAGGGAAAAGAAGTCCCCATGACAACAAGAAGAGGAAGGAAATAAGTGGAAAATCAGAGGATTCGAGTCTTTTACAACACAAGGCATCACTAATTTGTACTTGGGAATCTGTCTTTGGGTTTCAAATCCCGGAAAGGTATGTGCTCTTTCTTGCTTTTCTGCCTGCCTGGGTGATATTATTCAAGTTCACTACACCGCAGAAGAGGGTGGGGACCAGGTTCACCTGGGATGGAACCGGCTTCTTTTCCAGAGACTTCCCCCCACCTCCTGACCCAGAATGATAAGATTGTGCTATGGTATTTACAGCAAAGCTGGTATTCCAGAGGATTCAATAGACAAATTTTGAACAAGGAGGCTAGGGAAATGGCCTGGTCAATAAGTGTTTGTGGCACAGTATGAAGATCTCAGCTCAGAGCTCCAAAACATAGTTTTTAAAAAGCCAAAATGGTGGTGAGTGCTTATAACCCCATCACTGGGGAGGCAGGTGATCCCTGGGGCTTGCTGGCTAGCCAGCCTAGCCTACTTGGTGAGTTTAAGGTCCCAATAAGAGACTCTGTTTCAAGAAATAAGGTGGTCAACTCCTGAAAAACAACACGTGAGGTTGATCTCTGGCCTCCCTCCACACACGGGTGTACACACACATGAACACACACACACGCACATGCACATGTACACATGCACAAATACCAAACAAGAGGATCTTTCATGTCCTATGCCTGGGGTCATTTTCTAAGCACTGTACCTCATTTCTTTCTGAAGAAGAAACTCGCTTTTTGGATTCTTTGCTTACTGCCCCCAGCCTGAGTCCTGAGTGGCGTCCCACATCTCCAAACTCTTCTTTGATGAGCCCCAAATTTTCAGAGGACTAAAAACGTTTAAAAGTATTATCCTTTGAAAGTGTAATGCCTCCCATGTCTCATAATTTGTGCGCTTTGTCCCAAGCTGATGGCATCATTTTGGAAGACTGTGGAAACTTGAGAAAGAAGAGCTCAATGGGAGGAAGTAGGTCACCCTGGGCAGGTCCTCAGGGGTGTTTTATCCCTGGTCTCTTTCCACCTCACTCTCTCTGCTTCCTGTCAGTCACAATGTGAACGGAGCTGCTCCTCCACCACAAACATGAGTCAAAACAAATCCTTCCTCCACTACGTTCCCGTGTCAGGTCTATCATAGCAATGGAGAAGGAAAGGGCACATCAGAGGGCTTCTCATGGACATAAATGAGAAACATGAGACAAAAGAAAATTCGTGCTAGAGGCTTCTAGGTACTTAGTTTGCATAGTCCCTGTCTCCCTGACACTGTGACTCTCCCAGGGCTCTACCTTCTAGGACCTCCTTCTATTCTTTCTTCTTTTTCCAGAACATCATCATCATCATCATGAGAAACAGAATTCAATTCAATGGGACCAAGGGGCTGCTATCAGCTAAGGCTCCTTCTATGTTATATTTTACTTAATCCAATTAACAGCTGTCTAGCAAAGGTTTTGTGTTTTCTGCTTTGTTTGTGAGATGGTACAAGGAAATCCCAGCCACTAGCACACAGTCATACAGCTTGGAATCAACAAACCCAACTTTAAAACCTGACTATACACCGACTGTAAACACAACCATAATAGAAGACTAGGGTGAAACTTGGGTGATAAAGTATGTGAGCCCCCACGCTAAGCCGAATCGCCCAGCCTCAGCTCTCTGTGTAAGGTAGCATGCTGTGTGCTGAAGAAGTGGGAAACCCTGACTCTAGGACTATGAAGTGTGAGCAAGGATGAACACATGTGTGCGTGGGTGTTGGGACATGTTTTATTCTTCCATTATACACTCAGGTGATCAGTAACCCTAGACATTGTTCATAATTCTAGTCATAAGGTATCCCAGTATGTTCACCTCCTCATTTCAAGGGGTCCTTGTGAATGGACTGTTTTTGACTCAAAGACATGGGGCCCCTTTGTGTGTAAACAGGTTTGGAAGCAGGTGAAAGGGACGGCGCCCACACCATCTGGGAGGTAGCGCTCCCTCTTTCCAAGCATCTACATATGGATTTCCTCCATCCGCCGGCTTTGTTTTCTGCACTGCAGAGAATCCAAGACAGGACCTCGAGCAGGCCAAGGCAGGCTCTGCTACCGAACCTCATCACCAGCCCCGAATTTCTTAACCAAGAACAAGACGTCATCAAATATTAAGTGGTTGAGTGTTTCCTAGTGGAAAATTTCCTAAAATATTTAGGTACACAATAACCTTCATTTTCCCCACTATTTATTTTTAACTGAAATACTATAAACATAGATGTGTTTGTGAAGGTAGTTCAAGGTGAAATGAATTCACGCCACACACCATGCTTTCCTTTGCTCTTCTGAACAGGAAGTTTCAGACACTGGTCCATGTATATCTACACACTGCTGACTCATCCTTTTCAACAACTGCCTTGAAAATCTGCTGGAGATATGTTATAATTTACTTAAGAAGACTTAGGCTGCTGTCCCTCAGGCACTCACTGATTCCATGATTCTTTACCCCTAAATGCCATAGCCATGCCTCTCCAAAGCCTGGCTCTGCCCTGGCTTCTACCTTCTACCATTCCCACTGAAATTTCCCTCTGTTCTCAGAATATCATCATCATAAGAAACAGCATTCGGTGATTCAACATCTGGCAGTCTTCGTCATTAAAAGTGAAATGGGGAACAGCAAGACGGTACCTGCCTCCAAGCAAGACAACCTGAGTTCAATCTCTGAGACACATATAGTGGAAGGAAAGAACCAACTCCCAAAGTCATTGGGACTTCCACATGCATGCTATCCCATGGGCACATACACAAACACATGCACACGCACACGCGTGCGCGCACGCACGCGCGCGCGCACACACACACACACACAAATTAAATAAATAATAACATAATAAAAATATAGCAAAAGTACAATGTAAATTGTGCATGTCTCTTTTGCTGGACAACTGAGACTTTGCAAACTGAATACTGAGTGACAAGTGCACACAAGCTCAAATTCAGGGACATCCAGTAACAGAAGCAAACTGATGAAGTGTCTGAGTGTTGAAAATGAAATAGGTCCTGAAAATTGTGCTGCACATAGTTACTGAAACCCATGCACCTGAAAGAATCCCTGAGTCCTGGACACTGAGAATAGAAGACAGAGATCTACAAAGCATCAAGAAGGGTTTTTTTTATATACATTTCTTCTTGGTGATACTCATGGGAACTGTAAATGCCCAACCTTTCCTGCAGAGCATGAAGCTTGAGATATCAACCTCTCTTGCAGGGCATTTAGCCTGGGATATCAACCTCTCCTGCAGGGCATGTGGTCTGTGTGATGATATATTGTGCACCCCAATAAAACTTATTTAGGGATAGGAGGACAGAGCAAGCCACTAGTTTAGGCATAGAGGCCAGACAGTGATGGCACACACCCTTAATCCTATCACTTGGGAGACTCTATGAGTTCAAGGCCACACTGGGAACAGAGCCAGGCGTGGTGGCACACACCATTAATTCCAACACTTGAGATCTCATGTCTTTTCTTGAGAAGCACACACACCTTTAATCCCAGGAAGTAAGATGGCAGGGCAGAAAAAGGTATACAAGGCATGAGGAAACAGGAAGTCCTTCTCTTTACACTGAGGATTTCGTAGAGGTAAGCTAGGGGCTAAAGCAGTTCAACTGAGACCCTCAGGGGTGAGGACTCAGAGGCTTTCAGTCTGGGGATTCGTGGAAACAGGATTGGCTGAGGAGTTGACGAAGTAAGGTTGGCTGTGGCTTGTTGTGCTTCCCTGATCTTTCAGCTTTCAACCCAATATCTGGCTCTGTTTTTTTTTTTTTTTAATTAGTAAGACCTTTGAAGATTCATGTTAGATTACTGGGATATCAACCTCTCCTGCAAGGCATGCAGCCTGGGCTATTAACACAGGGCTTTTAGACACAGTAGCAATTCTCATAGGAGATCAGGCAGATCACTGCTGAGTAATGCCAAAAATTATCACAGTGACTGAGATTCTAAATTAACTAAAAGAACACAGTTTCTACATGTAAGAGCAAGGAGAGCAGGATATCCCCAACTCACAACTGGCAAGAGTGAACAAATCTATACAAGCCTCCTGCAGAGAAATATAGTAAGATAAATAAAAAAGCCTTTAAATCATTCGGAATGTCCAAGTTTTGGTTCTGTAATGTATGTCCAGGAAGTACATGTGTTTATGTAGGGTTGTGTGTGCATGAGTATACGTGGGGAGAGGGGGAGCATGGTGGCACTGACTTGTGACCCCAACATTTGGAACCTTAAGAAAGAAGATCCTGAGTTCCAGGCCAGCCTGAACTCTGCAATGTGAAAACAAGAAAAAAAAAAAAAGGAGTGAAGGAAGGGAGAGAGACTGACAGAGAGGGAGGAAAAGGGAGGAAATACACATACGTGTGTACATGCATGAATGGGTGTGTTCTGTATGTGTTTGCTCACTGTAATGTTTGTTCTAACACTGAAAGCAATTCAAATGTCCATCTGCATGAAGCCAGTTAAATGCAGCCCACAAGACCCATATCATATTATAAACACGACACTGCCAATAAAATTCATGTGCTAATGGAGTAGTGCTCCAACTGTGGGTCACAAATCATTAGTGAGTCATAAAAGCAATTTAGAGAGTCATGGCCAGCTTTTTAAATAGAATAGAGAGTAAAATATTTAAGAATACACTGGATATAGTAAGAGTAAGTGGTTTCATGAAACTGTTTTATAAACACATGTGCATTTATTCTAGATAATTATACAAAGTACATTTTGTACCATTAGGGTATAGTAAAATAAATAAAAAAAAGCTCCTGTAGTAATGGGAAATTCAGATACACAAGAATATGCAAATGGTCTGTTTAATTAGAAATAAACAGAGGTGGCTCAAGGGTGTAGTCAGTGGACTACCACTTGCCTAGTGCATATAAAGCCCTGGGTTCAATGCCCAGCACAAGAAAGCAAAGCATCAGAATACACAGGGGCAGGAGCGTAACTCAGTGTGTGCGAGATGATCACCTACTTCACACATACAAGATCCTAGGTTCAATCCCCAACACCAGATCAAAAACAAAGGAATTGTAAACTTTAAGACATAATCCCAAATTTGAGCTAAACGATCATCAAACACATATGCATGCACATGCTCAGAAAAGAAAGGCCCTGGGGGCAGCAGGTGTAGAAAAATGCAATCTTTCTCTCTGTGTTTTAGCTGTTTTCTAAATTTCCTGTCGTGAGTAATTATTCCGTTAACAGCCAAAAGGGGGCTATTTTTCAAGGATGGCTGTGGTAAGTAAATCAGTCTTAGACAATTCCTCAAAGTAGGTTGCTGATGACAGAACAGATAAATGCCAAGCTTGGGAAGCCATCCATTCCTCAGATGCCCTGCTAGGAAAGGTATCCTTAGGAAAGCTGCAGACCAGGGCACTTAGGAGAGCAGCATGGGCCTATGAGATGGTGGATAAGGAAAACAAAATAGCTCAGAATTAGAAGTGCGCTGTGTCTCTTCTCATAATAACACCCACAGGTGATTGCTTCTATCAGAAAGAAAGAGGGAGAGACAGAACAGAACAGAGAAAGAGGAGATCACGCATGCTGCAAAGTCCAAGGGGAACCCAGGGAAGCTTGCATTTGAGAGACAGTAGCAAAAGCCTGCTGAGGCAGCCATGCAGTGCAGCCCCCAAAGCCTTCCGCAGTTATGTGAATTTTCAATGGCCGAGAACACGATCATAAACTCATGGCGTTCACTCATAAAGAGCCAATGAGGTGACCAATGATTTGACCTCTTCGGAAAGCTGATGAGGATTTTTACATTCCAGCTCTACTTCAGGTTCAGGTGGTGGTGGCTTTACACTCAGGAGAACATGTTATTTTTCTTTTGAAAAAGAACTTGGCAGATCCCACTCTTATATGGCAAACTAAGCAATGATGACTTCATTTAATCTTGCCCCACCTCCAGCAGTACCGCAGTGGGTTTGGCTGCTGGAGCTGCTCGGCAAAGACTAGTGTGATGCAACTTTGCTGTATTCGCTGTTCCTTGCTTCCCAGATCTTTCTCCACTGTCATTAGGATCGTGCCATCAAAACGTTGGTGCTGTGCAAAGAGGGTCAAGGGCAGCTCCCGCTGTCTGTGTGGTGTGTGACTCAGAAAGAATTCCTGAGGAGAGAGTGCTCACTGGTGGGAAAACCTGGGAGAATGCGAACCATCTGCTGTGAGGCAAGCCCATCAGAGACTCAGAAACGATTGATGGTAGCAGAATCTGACGACTCAGACAAACTAAGTCATTTCTTGGCTCTGGAAGAACTCCCGAGCCTCGTAAATAGTATGTCAGGACAAGAGGTAACAAAAGGGAAAAAGGAGAGTTAAGAAAAGATCTTACTCATGTAGACAAACCATCCTTCTGGGTACTGCTGTGGAAGTCTGGATTTAAACCAGGATGGTTTGAGAACGTGTGTGATTTCACTGGGGGGTCCTCATCATGAATGTGACGTATGCATGCATTGCTCACACTGTTCACAGACAATCACTCAATCAATCACCCAATATTAGAAAGTACAGCTCCCTAGCTGGAACCAGTGAGGGCTTGAGAAAAGATTATCTCCATGCCTAAGGAGCACAAGGGGCAGAAACACCCTCCTGCCTGCACTCCTGGCTTCTCCTTTTTAAAAATGTCCACATCTCCTTCTCTGCCTTGCTAGTATTTACGTTCCAAGAGCTTTCCATGTGTCACTCATTTGAACCTTGTAACCCCTTCATGAAGGATATAGTCAATTCCTTCATATTAGAAATAAGTAAACTGGCCAGGCGGTGGTGGCGCACACCTTCAATCGCAGCACTCGGGAGGCAGAGGCAGGCGGATCTCTGTGAGTTCGAGGCCAGCCTGAGCTACCAAGTGAGTTCCAGGAAAGGCGCAAAGCTACACAGAGAAACCCTGTCTCGGAAAACCAAAAAAAAAAGAAAGAAAAAGAAAAAAAAGAAATAAGTAAACTGAGTCACACACAATTACCCAAGGCCACACAGCCAGCAGATGGCACAGTAAATATTCAGAGTCAAGCAGTTGACTTAAGAGTCCATGTCATCTGACTGGCCCATATTCTTAAGGACACAGGGAATAGATCCTTAAGACAGAATCTCAGTCTCTCTCCCCAGAGTCACTTGAGTATGGTAAAACACTGTGACCTTCCTCTGGTCACTCTCTACCCATAAACCCTTGCCTTTTATTGTCTAAGAGATCAAGCCAGATTCCCACAGGGCCAGCTTCATTTCTTACTGACTAAAAAGCAAAGTAAAATAAAAGAGAAGGAATGGGGGACTCTCCGGGCAAGTTGTGCATTGGATATATACAAATAAAATGGCTTTAATAAAGGAAGGGTGCGGGAGGACATCTATCAGACACCTGGTGCCTTTGGTAAGCCAGCTAATCCTCTGCACAGAGTCTTAGGGACGGGGATGGCAGAACCCTAGATCCTGATCTTTGTTTGAGGACTGGGAATGAGAACAATTTGCCTTTTAAGGTGACCAAAGTGGCCAGTGACTTTTAGGACATAGTTAACAATGATTCTCCACAAAAGCCTGATTTTGCCAACCCACTTTCAGTAGAATCTCCCAGGGCGGTTATCTAATAAACTGGAATTTTAAATAAGCTGTATTCTGCTGCCACTCAACACTGTGAAGAAAGAATCACTCTTAGAACTGAAGAGAATGGAGCTCAGTGAAGAAGCCTGGCTGCAGATGGGCTGTAAGTTCTTCCTGGTGTCCTTCTGCACTGCTAAGATTGAACCCAGGACCGTGAACATGCTTGTCAGACTCTCTGTCTACCTGCCCTGGAGCTAGTCCCTTACTCACATCTACCACGCCTTCCTGGTACCTCGGTGAGTATGATGGTTAAAGTGACCGCCAATCTGACAGGATCTAGAATTGTGTAGGGGACAAACCTCTGTGAGGGACGGTCTAGATTTGAGTTCATGGAAGTGGGGAGATCTACCCCAAGTATAAGCAGCTGGAGTCCTGAACTGAACAAAAAGGAGAAAATGAGCCAAGTGCCAGTATTCATCTTTTGCTGCTTCCTGACTATAGATAAAATGTGACCAGCCGCCTCACACTCTTGAGACCACAGCTGGAGCAGGTCTGCCATTATGCCATCCCCCATCATGATGGACTGTACAAACAGTGAGACAAAATAAAGTCTTCATATGTTGCTTTGGTCGGGTGTTTCATTCAGTTGCTTTGGTCATCACCGCAGTGAGGAAAGTAACAAATGCTGCCGATCTCCTTAAAAGACACCTCTAAGTGTAAATACGCATTTAAATCATAAAACGAACATACTCAGTGCTTCTCAAAAACAGAATGTTAGGGCACGTATCTGGGTACATATACTCTGAAGTACTCTTCCACTTACTGGGGACAGTCACCCCCAAATACACATAGGATGTCACTTGTCATTATGAACATGGAAGGAAAAATGACTGGACACCAGCCTCTCAAGACTGTCTACACTGTTTACACATGTAAACATCCTGATGGGCTCTGGTTTCCAGAACAGGGGTCAGCAGGGGTCAACACAGGGCACATCAAAGTCAAAGTGAGTCAGGTAACTGGAGGATGTTTGCTCACTTCAATGTGAGAGACAGCTTAGAGTGAAAGGGTGTGTCACTGTCACCTAGGCAGATGCCAACAAGGGAAAAAATAAGATTTTTTAAGAAGCAAAAGGAGATCAAGGTTATTAACCCTTTTTAAAGTTACGATTCAACATTACCCTCAGCCAAGAATGTGTGGAATGCCCCACAAGCATCACCAAGGTTAGAGCTGGGTTACTGTGCCTTTTACAGTTTGGATCGTAAATATTCCCCAAAGACCCCAGTGCTGAAGCCTAGGTGCCCAGCCTGTGGTTCTATAGATTATGCTTATTGCTAATTAAAAAAAAAACTGATTGGTCAATAGCAGGGTAAAAAGAGATTAGGAGAGACAGCCTGATGTGAAGAATGATGGAATGAAGAAGGGCAGAGTCAGGAGAGTCAGGAGTGATGCCAGCCAGCCACTGGGCAAGCAAGGTGTGTAAAAAAATGATATGGCAAGCCATGAGCCATGTGGTGAAGCATGGATAAGAAATATGGGTTAGTTTAAGTGTAAGAGTTAGCTAGTAACATGCCTGAGCTGTTGGTCAAGCATTTATAATTCATATTCATCCTCTGGGTCACTTACTTGGGACCAGGCGGTCAGGACAGGAAATGTCCATTTACATTGTGTACTACTGGAGGAGGTGGAGCCTAGGGTAAGGAAGTTAAGTCACTTTTAAGCATGTTTCTGAAGGGGTACTAAGACTCCAGTTCCTCCTTGTCTGTCTGTCTGTCTGTCTGTCTGTCTGTCTGTCTGTCTCTCTCTCTCTCTCTCTCTCTCTCTCTCTGTCTTTCTCCCTTTCCTGGCTGTCCTGAGATAAGGTATCTCCTCTGCCAAGACTCCTGCCACCTCACAGCGGACCCAGACCAACAGGGCCAATTGATGGTGATTTGGAAACCAAACTGTGAACCGAATACATCTTTTCTCTTTCAAGTTGATTTATCTCAGGCATTTGTTACAGCAATGGAAAGCTAATATTTCCCCGAGCCTCTTTTCAGGAATTAAGTTCACTGGGTACTTCAAAAAGAAGGGTGATTTTTATCTCACATGGAGAACACACATGTAGCACACTCTTTGCAAACATTACTCTTTTTGTGCCTGACATCTTTCCCATCTCACCACCTACTCTTCATCTAAATGAAATGTATGTCCCTTCAGGTCCCTCACTTCACAGAAGGCCATTTCCTTTAAGACACCATGGCCTCACTGTCCCCTCCACCCAGTATGTTTTCCCCTCAGACTCCTGCCAACAGAACTGACCTTTTGTTTGGACACACAATGACCGAGGCTGTTCTGATGGTCTGCTTTCCTTGACAGCCTCTGAGTAGTCCAAGGGAAGACAGACACATATGTCCAACTGTCCTGTTAGAAATCTAATGGGCATCTCATGTCCTACATAGAAGTCTTGACCTCCAGCCTGCTTTTCCTCAGTGTTCAGGATCTCCCTCCTCCAAGCTGCCCAGCCCTAAACCCAGGGCTCATTGTTGATTTCTCATTCTCTCTTACACCTCACAATCCGGATTTATGCAATTTTTACTGCCTATGCCCAGCAATCCAGTCCAAATGATCAGCGCCTCTCTCGGAGTGCTGCAGAAATCTCCTGAGTAATGTCCCTGCTTTCTCTGGTCCTTTTGCAACTGACTCTTCACATATCATGTTCCTCCCCTGACCAAACACACTAGTGGCCCCCATCCACTTACAGGTCTTATATGGTCCAGCTCCCAGGTAGCTTGCTGACCTCATGTCCTAACCCTTCCCTATCTGTTTACAACGTCTCAGACTTGCCAATCACAGCCAGGAATGAAGTTCATTTCCTCTAACTAAAATATCCACCCAGGGGCTGGAAACCTGGCTTAACACTTAAGAGCCCTGGTTTGATTCCCAGCACCCACGCAGCAGCTCACAATGAGCTGTAACTACAGTTCCCAGGGGATCTGAAGCCCTCTTCTGGTCCATGCACACCAGGCACACACATGGTGCACAGACTTAAATGCAGGCAAAACACCCATACATATAAAAATTAATACTTTTAATCTTAAAAATAAAGATAAAATTTCCACCCCAATCACTCACTCACTTCAGCATTTCAATCCAACTTGCGTTCTCTATCTACCTTCTACTTATATCTGACTACCTTCTCAAACTCTGTCAGAATCGTTCTTTGACCACCTAATTCCTTTAACATGTTTAGGCTCTGCCACCCCCCAATGGAACATAACTCTCATGATACTGATGTAACACTCACAGCTAGAACCCTTACTGAATCAGGCTCTAACCATTTTGTATGTGGGTATGTATCTGTATGTATGCACGGGTATATGTTATCATACCCAGTGCTTTTACATGAGTGCTGGAAATCCAAACTCAGGTCCCTGTGTGTATGAAGCCAGCACTTTAGCAAACAAACCATTTCCCAGGCCCCACTGTTTTCTGGACAGTGTCTCACTACATTGCCCAAGCTAACCTCGAACTCCTAAGCTCAAGCTACCTTCTTGCCTTGGCCTTGTTAGTACCTGAAACTATAGGTGGGTACCACTACTCTTGGCTTTCATATTAACTAGGGAGAGGGTTTCTCTTATGCTCACTGCATTTACTTTATATCTGCAATGGTGTCTAGAACACAGTGGTTTCTGATCAACAGATTTTATTTTTTAATACATGGGTAATACAACAAATGGATATAACTAAGTCAGTTGTTGCGGGGGGGGGGGGGTCAAGGAAGTAAACTAGTATATTCTGAAATGAATATTTCTCTGCAAAATACTAAAGAGCAGACACCCTTTGCTACTCTCTCTTTGCCCTTCACACACTCTCGTGTGCATAAGAAGCTGAGACCTGCACCTGCCATCTCCACATCATGCTACAAGCTAGAGTCTAAACCCCGACAGGTGACATGACAGAATGGAAGGACATAAGCAGCCTGGTTCTGTCACACACTAGTAAGCCGCTAAATCTACTCCAGGACCACCTACCTGGATCTCTGGCTAAGTGAATTCTAAATGTCCTAAGTCACTGTTCATTACGTTTTCTCTTGCTTACAGCCAGAAGGATCCAAAATGACACATTCCACATTTATTAACCTAAATTGTGCTTGTCATTTGCTTGTCTGTCATCTTACCTAGACTGACGTTTCACAAGGTAGTGATGAACTCTTCGGAGCCCTTCCACTGCACTGAAGACAGCAGCTAAAGTGTCATAAGATGTCTTAAATAGCAGCTAAAGGAGTGGTCCATCTCCCCAAGTTCCTAAAGCCTACACTAAACGTGGCCCTTGTGAGATGCTGCTGCAGTGGGATCCGGCATCTCAGCTCTCAGAACACTAAGATACAGCTTAAAAAGTCAACTCTTCCTCAAGCTGTATCTAAATCAAAGAGACTATTTTTAGACTTTGGTTTTAACATCTTCTAGTGACATTCAACACAATTCATCACTCCCTCCCTCCTTTTTAAAACTTAGTTCCATAAAAGTGCCTGTTTCTTGTTTCCCTCCTGTATCTTTGCTTCCTTTACAAGTTAGACTTTCTAGATCCTCCAATTAGTTTCAATGCCCAATCCTAAACCCACTTATTACAAAATCGTCTTTGCCCGGCCTTGATGGTACCTCTGTGCTGGATAACGCCTTGTGTTCCACCTCCACGCTTGCCTTCGATAAGCTCAGATACACACCTCCAGCAGCCAGTTTCATATCTATACATGGATGTCCCAAAATCATCTGAAACTCGACACTTTTGGACTTAAACTTCTATTGTGCCTGACTAGTTTAAGGCCCAGTGAAAAATGTCAGAAACCTACCCCCAAACTAGTTTAAAGCCCCAAAGAAAACACAGCAGCCTAAGTAGGTAGAAAGAGAACTGGACTTGAGCATGCTTGGATTCTGGGACGTAGGAACAAAGAAGGGTTTTTCACTCCATCTCTCATCTCTGCTTCTCTTCAACTAAGTCTTGGCTTTCCCAGGGCAAACCAGATTTCTTGTGGCCAGGAACAGCCACAGCACCTCACCCTCGCAGTCCTCAACTCCAAAGGCAAGTCCTCTCACTCACCGCAGGCCTGAGAGTCTGGGGGAAGGAACCTGTGAATGCCAATCTTGTTGCCACACAGTGTGCAGCAGGTCAGAGGGAGCTCAGCAGGGCAATCTTAAACCACATATGGCTGGGCTCTTCTTCAGAGAGCATGCTGAACAGGCTGCCTGAATAAATGGCCTCTACTCACCCCAAGCATCTCCCTCTCATTCTGCTCCCTATGTTAGTGAAGAAAGCCAGCATACTCCCATGCAGGCACACAAGCCAGAAACCTAGAACGTCCTCCTGACTTCCCTCTCTCCCATCCCCTTTACAGTTTACCTCGCAGGTGTCATTCAGAGTAACTGCCATCTTCCTAATCTAAGCCAGCAAAACCTCCTTCTGAACTACGGTGAGAATTTCCAATGTGTGCTCTTGTCCCTCTAGTGCATTACACACGTAGCAACCAGGCTGGCCAACCTGAAGCATACACGTCACTCATCTGATGAAACTTTTGAATTGCCCTTCGTGGCTCCTAGAATGCACTCCCAAATCTGGGGCATGGCTTACAAATCCTTGCATGGCTCCCTCTCCAACTTCATGTAATGGATTTCTCCCTCTTCTGCTCCGCTCCAGCACCATGCCCTTTTAGTTTTCCCAACATATAATGCACATCCCAGCCATGATGTCTTTGCACCTGGGTTGCATGTGCACACACAGAGACATGTTCACCTATTCATCCTTAAGATCTCATTTGAAATGCTACTTATTCGGTAGATGCTTCCCAAACCTTCCTTCCTGGAAACACCCTCATAGACACACCTAGAGGTGTGCTTCTACTGTGATTTTTAAGTCCTGTATTTATGAGTCCGTTGTATTCTCTGTCATAGTCTCTTGTGGTTCTGGGTACTCTCCACCTATGCTTGTCATTTCAGCTTCACTTACCATCTTCGACTCCTTCTTCCTACACTGGAAGACGCCAAGAGCAAGCACCCATTGGTTGTACTTGCCTTCCTCTTTCCAGAACCAATCACAGTGCCCAGCACAATAGGGAACGATCACACAGATGAAGCAATGGATTTCAGAGTCATTCTGGGACAGATGGATATTAAAACCTGGTTTCAAACAGGTTAAATATAGGCTCATTTTTAGTGCACTGGTTTCATGGTGTTTTGTTTATAATCTTGGGTAAATGGCTTGTAATTAATTCTCTTGTCTAAACTGTATCCTTCTCGAATTGCATACATATAAACTATACTTTGATCACATCCCCTGTTATCCTCTCTTGTCCCCTTCCCCTTCCTATTGAACTCCTTCTCCCCAATACCTCCCTCCTGCTTACGTCTAGCTGTCTTTTGTTGTCTGTGTCACACTGCATTTAATTAGGGATGCCTACATAAACATGGACAACTTACTTGGCCAAGAACAACTTATCAGTGACTACACCACTAAGGAATATGATTCCACTCCCCAGCAACAATGGACTGCCACAGCTCCTCAGAGAGGGATGGGCTCAGTCTCACAGTCTACTACAGGTACCCACAGCCTCTATGAGTCCATGGCTATATTACCCATGTCGTGTCCAGAAGATGACTTTTCATAGCACTCCTTTCCATTCTCCATCTTTCACCTTCTTTACCCCTACACGTCCCCTTTTCTGCAATGTCCCTGAGTCTTGGAAGGAGCAATAATAGACTTTAGAGCTGAGCACTCGACAGTCACTGTCTCAGCCACTGCAAACAGAAGCTTCTCTGACCACTGCTATAAGTAGCACTAATCTATGGGTATGAAACATTTGTATTGAGAAAGCAGTTTGACATTTTACTTGCACAGCAAAACAACAGTCACAGAGCCCCCCCAAACCATACAAGCTCCTGCCATTGCTCTTGATTACCCACTAAAACTAGGTAATAACACCCTACTGTTCAAGACACCACAAAACAGAGAAATTAAGTGGTAATGGACCTGAGAGTTTCCTCCCCATGGCTAACTTTCACATTTCCAGAAGGTGCTATGCAGGCTCCTGGGACGGAAAACTCATCAACAGTCTTACATAGCTGTGAACCTATGTATGCGCTACAGTACCAACCTGCCAGGGGAGATGTACCCACTGGTGAAATAGTGGCATGCCTGTTATAGGGGTAACCAACTAAATTATGATTGAATTTTAGGTCAGATCCACAGGGAAAAAATCATGTCTAGTACTATAAATGTGGTCAAAAACCCATGGCTGGAGGGAAGAGGTCATAGGCCCTTAGAGGAACCTACCATTGTTATTTTTGCTATCTGGACACAGTCCTCTTGTTCTATACCTGTATCTTCATCCGTAAAATGTAGATAACAACAAATGTTTTCCAGAGGGCTTCATAGGATGAGCTGCTAAGCCTCAGCACAATGATTTGAACAGAGAAGGCAGATGTATCTTCTCCAATTAGACTTAGCTAAGAGCAACTGAAAACCCAAAATAATACAGCTTAAGGAAAACAGAAATGTCTTCCTATCTTATCCAAAGGGCTCCCATTGGGCTCTTTCTATCTTGCTGCCCCATAATTTTCAATATGTGGCTTTCTCTGTACAATGCCTCAAGACATTTCAAGGCTTAACCATCATATTCTCATTTTCACCAATAGCAAAGGAAACCACATCCTTGTAAGGCCAAGAAATTACACACAGCATCTATTGTTAAATCCCATTTGTCCAAATTCAACCTCATTAACCACACCAAGCAGATGGAAGACTAGGAAATACTGTTGTTATTCTATATTCTCATGTGCTCAACCAACATTGAAAAGACAAATAGCTGCTTCTATCACAGCAAGACACAAAAGGATAATCCTTCCATGAAAACAAGCATTCTTGTCAAGGAGTATCTCCTTAAGAGAATATACAGGCAATGGAGCCCACCCACAGTAACTCATCTTAGTGAACCTCCAGGTAGATAAATTAGTCTGTTGGATTTGAAAGCTACAATCATCGTTGTACCAAATGAGCATCATCATCTATAGAACTCAGCTTCACACACTCCTGTGATGCTGTTCAGCTCTGGTCTTACGTCATCCCTTTCCTCGGGCTTTATGGTAGAAGAGCAGCCTTGACAGGTCTATACTGTACACACACACACACACACACACACACACACACATGCACACACACACACACACACACACACACACGCATGCACGCACGCACGCACACAGGAGGCCTGACTTGGGATTAGCTCTCTAATAGGTGCAAATCAGAACTCCTCAGAAAGCTGCAGGGCAGTGTTCTGCTGAAGAGCCCCTCCAGGTGGCAGACAGGGACATGGCTCAAGAGCTTTGCTATCTGCCACTAACCACCACCCCAGAAAACAAATCTTGTTCTAGAGCTAAATCCATCCGGTTTTCATCACTTAAACACACCTGGGGGAAGTTAGGTAAGAAAAGGAATCCTTGGCCTCCCCACAAATTCTTGACTTCATAGAAAAACTGACTCTGCAGCAGTTCAAAGTGGAATGGAAGCATTTACTTTTTCCTCCTTTCATGCAGAAGAGAAAGGAGCACAGAGTGTTATTTTGATAATAGAAACTAAACTCTAAATAAGAGCTTCTAAGAGCAATACTCACACTCAAACCACATATTTCCTTTCATCTCATGGTAATCGTACAAGGAGTCAGCATCCTTATTATTAAAAGCTTTTATCAAGGGCCAGCAGGTGCCTGGGGCACAAAGGGTGCCCATTTTTCCTAAATCTATATCATTTCTTGGTTATAACATGAAGGTCTCTCTCAGGAACTCAGAAGTAAGCATGTGCTCTGACAACTTTTAATATGTATCAAAAAAAACCCTAAATGCATACTCCTTCCATTTCCTCACTGACAAGAGGGCTCTAAGGGACACAGAAACCCATGAAGCTTTCTTTGTAAACATCAAGAGATGGAGATCATAGAGATACCCATCAAAAAGGCGTGGCCAAATAAAGCATGACACAACCCTTTGGGTTAGAGTGATTAGCCAACAGTGAATCTTCCCATGCAGAGCCATAGAAAGAGTTCACCATCCAATGACAGAGAAACAGCACACACAAAGTAGGCAAGCAAAGTCAAGGAACAACAAAAGTAAAACAGATCAACAGGAGACATGGAGGCAATGATGCTGATGGCTTTGACTCAAGTATCTCCCATCTCTGCAACTGTGGGCAAGTCATTAACCATTGTGAAACTGCAATTTCCAAGTTCCTGTAAAATGGGGTAATAACATTATGACAGAGATGGCCTAGGTATCTTCTGGCTGCTGGCATCAACAGCAGCGTTCAAAGTCTGTAACTTCTCACCTGTGTTCTCTGAGTCTACCACTGACATCGCCCTATATTAACCACTCAAGAGTAAGGAAACAGTCCCCGTAAGCTGTGACTCTCTTCTTGGAAATGAAGCTGGCAGGGCTAGAAGCAGGACATAAGCCACAGAGGAGATGTCTTTATCATTGTGTTAATTGGTTAATGACACTAATTGTATGAAGTAATGAATTTCCTTAAGACATTTTCATACATGTATGTGACATGCCATGGTCATACTCATTGCCTACTACTCTTTCTTACATCCCTAGTAATCCCCTTTGTACTTTCATATCTTTTTTGTATTTTTTACATCTGAGAAAGAATGTGTAATAATTGTCTTTGTAAGTCAAATATTATTTCACATAATGATCTCTTACTCCGTCCATTTCCCTGCAAATGATACAGTATCATTCTTCTTTATGGCTGATACTCCACTGTTTATATATAACACATTTTTTATCCACTCATCTGTTGATGGACAGCTAGGCTGATTCTATAACTTGGATATTGTGAATAGTGCTGCAGTAAACAAGGGTGTGCAGCTGTCTATTACTGACTTTTATTTGCACACACACACACACACACACACACACACACAAATACACATACAAACGAGTAGTATAAATGGATCATTCCATGGTTCTATTTTTGGGTTTTGGGAGGACTTTTATACCAATTTCTGCAGTGGCTACATTTATTATCATCCCTACCAACAATGTGACAGATCCTTTCCCTGCAAGCCCAATGCATGCTTTTTTTTCATGTCCGTGGTGTGGGTTGTTCTGTTTCTTGATAATAGCCATTCTGACTAGGATGATATGACATCTCAGTGCAGTTTCTGTCTTCATTTCCCTAATGGTTAAAGATGTTGACTATTTTCCATGTATTTATTGGCCGGCCAGATGTACTCTTCATTTGAAAATCATTCTGTTCACTTGCCCATTCGTTGATTGGAATATTTGTCCTCTGTGGGGAGTAATCTTTTGCATTCTTTATATATTTTAGATATTAATATAAATCTATATCTAAAGAAAGATTCTGGCTCCATATGAGCTTGGAGGGGGTGTGCCACCTAGTCCTGACAGCTCAGGAAGAGTGGGGATAGCAGAAACGCCAGGGGAACCAAGGCTGGGACCTTCAGCTCCTCATCTAGCTTCTGTTGAAATCCAAACACTATAACCTACCCCATACCTCAGAATGTGACTGCGTGTGGAAACAGTCTTCAAAGAGACAACTAAGTTAATATGAAAGCAAGTGAAGGGGGTGAAGGTGTCCTAATCTAGCTGCCTGGTGTGATTCTATGAAGAGGGGATTAGGTACAAGGATCCCCACCCAAACACTAAGATGAGGCTTAATTCCAAATCTGAACAAGAGCAGGAAAAGAAGATGCCAACCTGAAAGAGGATTAGTAAAAAAGGAGAGGAAAGAATAGTGGTAAGAGTCAAGAAAGGATCCTGTCGGGCAGCAGGCGCATCTCAAGCCTCAGACAAGTGGATCCAACAGCGAGCACACTTCAGGAGGCTGGAGCGTCCACACAAGCGGCACCACCTCAGCTGCCTCACTGCCGGCTCCCCCACAGCCACAGTTTCCCATGCTGCCTGCTATGGGAAGGGATACAAATGACTGGGAATGTCACAGGCTAGCTGACACTATTGTTTTACTGCCAGTTGACAAATGACCATTCTGGTGTGCTGAGACAGACAGACACAGGACAAAGGCATACACTGGAAAAACACCACACAAAGGTACAGGGAGCCGAGAAGAAAGTAACCCCATTGGGGTTGGAGAAAGCAGCCCCGTTGATACCTTGGTCTTGGATGTCTGGCCTCTAGAATCATGAGAAGTAAATTTCTCTGTTCAAGTCACCCCGCCCCTGCAGGTATTTGTTTAGGGAAGCCCCAGCAAGCTGAAATGCTCTGTGGGTGAGTCTTTCCTTGTTTTAAAGTGGTTTCCATTTCCTAGATGCAAGTCTCCCAGTCTTCCCCCTGGGTTGTTGGGCTGTTTGATTTCAGCTTCATTTGAGGGAACCCACCTCCTTCTGATGCTCACAGTTTTCGCTGTTGTCTTTGGTGCTGTTGCTGTCTTACGCTATTTCATTTGTTTCCTTCTTTGCTACAGCTTATTTCTATAATCTACGTGTTCTCAGGCTCAAAGTTTGGGGGGAGGGGTTCCCAAACATAAAAAATACATTGTCTATATTTTCCCAGCTTCATTGATTAGTGTTTAATAACCATGTCATTAATAAATCATAGAAAGCACTGGAATTATGTCATAGCAGCACATTTTAGACAGGGGAAGACATTCCTAGTATACTTTTAAGTGAAAATGTGAAGTTATTTTTAAAATTCACCATTTTGAAAGGCAGTATTCATCCACTACAGTACTAGTAACAATTATGCTTTCAGCACAATCAAGTGTCTTCACTAAATACATGACATCTATGACCTAAGCAGCAATCATTTACATTAGAACTTACTTCATTCTGCTCATCTCCCAAGCCTAGGCACAGACAAGGAAAAAGGCCTATCTCTAAAAAGATACAGACTCCACAGGGAGATTTCCGTAATGACAGGATTCAGGGTTCAGTGGAGCTATTCGTGTCTTTCTTTCCCGGTTCTGGGTTTAGAACCCGTGCTACTCACATAAGCCTATGATCCTTGAGTGCTCCACCTCTCAGCCACACCCTACCCCACTGAGCAAGTTCACTTTCAATTCTGATTTCGTTTTCTCCTGTGTGACTGGGGGAAGAAACGTCTTCTTCCTCTTCTAGGGTTGTCATGAGGGCTGCTGTTTCGGCAGACAATGCATGGAAAACATCCTGCAGGATATAACAAGCACACACAGTCAACTGCAGTGTTTTTTTTTTTTTGTTGTTGTTGTTGTTGTTGTTTGGTTTTTTGTTTTGGTTTGGTTTGGTTTGGTTTTGCAAGTGCAAAGAGGTACAAGGCCCCAGAAGTAATGGTAAGCACAGAGGCAGAGGAATGGGGCCAAACCTTCTCTAGTCAGAATTGAAGACAGAGGTGTAGTTGACACAGTAGCATGGTGGAGTGTGTGGGAAACAGAGTTAGGGGTCAGACAAATCTCGGAAACTTATTTTTTCCATGTCAGGAACTCCCACCTCTATTCTAAGCCTCAAGAGCATCTACACACAGCACAGAGCTTTTCATAACAAAGGAGAGATTTGTCACTCAAATCAGCCAACAAACCATTCATGTAAACACATCCCCAGGGAAGGCAGATCAGTGGGTAAAGGGCCTGATGATCAGGCATGAGACTCTCACGTCAGCTCCCTAGCATTCATGTAAAATTCTGGGCATGGCACCTGTAACCCCAATGATGATAGGGTGCAAGCAGCAAATCCCATGCATTCACTGACCAGTCAGTCTAGGCAGGATGGTAAATCCATAATCACTTAGAGACCCTATCTCAAAAACTCAGGGGGAGCGGAACAGAGGTGACACCCAACACCAACCTCTAGCCTCCATAACATTCCCTCAAAGGTACACACACACACACACACACACACACACACACACACACACGCACGCACGCACACTCCCCCTCACATACCACCTTTCCAAAGGCAGCTATCAAAGGAGTCTCAAAGGCTAAAAAGTGCTGTGGAATAAGAATAGGACAGAAATGTCATTGTATCAAAGAGTAAACTCCTGGATGATGCTGTCACCAGGCCCTCCCTTCAGAGCCATCACGAGGTCTGCAGAGGCAGCAGGGTCAAGGCGTGCCCACACAAGGTGACACCAAGAGTTGTTTTCCATCCTGTGCACTGCCTTGAAAGAGCTTGTGCAACAGGGATGCTTTTAAAGAAGATACAGCCCTGGGGAGTTTTCATCCCTCAGCTGCCCCACACAGGGAAGGGGCAGCTGAGTCTCCAAGTCTCTGAAATCAGTAGCACACAGCAGGTCCCAGAAAAATCAATATCTCTCGCTCTCTGAAGTTCTCCCAAATGCTGAGACCTTTAAACCAACCACAGTAGGAAGACATTCTCCATTCTTCTATATTCTTCCATAGCATAGAATATATGCTCTGACTTCTCCAGGAGCCCAGGCATGGGC
Source organism: Peromyscus aztecus (assembly GCA_902168405.1). NCBI lineage: Eukaryota > Metazoa > Chordata > Mammalia > Rodentia > Cricetidae > Peromyscus > Peromyscus aztecus. Next base: position 16,687 of record CABHPQ010170606.1, on the reverse strand, counting down.
ACTGGGATCAATACGTGAAGATGGGGACATGTTGGATTTGGCTGTGGAAAGGCACTCCGAGGAAATGCCCCCACCTGTTGTCAAGAACAGACTGTGGATAGAATTTCTTCGGCATCATTTCTTCCAAGGAAGTAGACTCTTGTTATGACTCCCACCCAAACTGCACCAGTAGCAATCAGGGTGTATTTGGGAATCATTCTTCTCTCTCTATGCCTCACTTTCCCCTTAAAATGCAAAGCCTGTCATCATCGGAGGTTGCTAGGAAGATTAACCACTGTTTAAGAAGGGATACAGTGAATGAAATGTTTGTCATGTAAGCGTTAAGAACTGAGCTAGCATCCCCAGAACCCACATAAATCCAGACATGGTAGCTTACATACAGATGTACAGAATCCCAGGGCTTCTTCTTCAGGAGGAAGGGAGGTGAAGATAAGAGAATCCTTGAAAGCTTTCTGGTCACCTAGCCTGGTGCATGTAGCTAACACAGAGACCTTGACTTAAGGCGGAAGGCAATGACCAACACTTGAGGTGGTCCCCAACATTAATATTCCAATGATGGAGCCGGGCAGTGGTGGTGCACGCCTTTAATCCCAGCACTCGGGAGGCAGAGGCAGGCAGATCTTTGTGAGTTCAAGGCCAGCCTGGTCTACAGAGCGAGATCCAGGAAAGGCGCAAAGCTACACAGAGAAACCCTGTCTCGAAAAAAAAAAAAAAAAATTCCAATGATGGCATGTATTCACTCACCCACACAAAGATGTGCACGTATATGCACACACACACACACACACACACACACACACACACACACAATCCCCTGTGGGTTTTGTTTTGTTTTGTTTTGTTTCAGTCTCCTAAAGAATTATGGAAGCTAGCTGTTGTTACTAAGAATGTACCAAAGCACAGTTGTTATAAAGAAAAAACAAACCACTCAAGTGAAGTTCTTATCTGTCTTTAAATTTCACCTTTTTCTGAAATAAGAGAATTTTTAACAATTCTTCAGAATCTGAAAACAAGTCACAAGAAATAGATAAATGTTTTCTGAAAACAAGAGCTATGAAGCAGTTTTGTTGCTACTCCTAATTCCTCCACTTGAAGGGAATGAGGAAAGAGCTTCTTTTGTTCCCCCATCAGGGCAGTGGGAACCATCCTGAGGAAAGCTGCTGGGGGGGGAGGGGACAGACAGCAGAGGGAAAGTGGAGGGCAAATCCTGGAGTTGCCAAGAGGTCCAAAGACAGGCTAGAGTGTGACTCAGCAGAAGGATGCTCACCTAGCACACACGTGACCACAGGTTCCATCTCCAGTGCCAGCCTAGTTCTGTGACCTCTGTGAGGCTAGCCTGGTCTACAAAGCAAGTTCTGGGACAGCCAGGACTACACAGAGAAACCCTGTCTCAAACAAATCCCCCCTAACAAAAAAAGAAGAATCCCCAGTACCTCGAAAGAGGAGAAGGGGGTGGAAGGATGGGAAGCACGAAGAGGATGGGAAGAAGGAGGTGGGAGGAGAGGACGGGGAGAAGAAGGAAAAGGATGGGGGGAGCAAGGAGAAGAGGAGGAAGAGGAGGGGAACAAAGTAAGGATAGAGAGAAAGTCAGAGGGAGCAAGGGAGGGAAAGAGGCAGGCAGGGAGGGAGGGAGGGAGGGAGGAAGGAAGAGAAGGAGGGAGGGAGGAAGGAGGGAGGGAAAAGGAAGAGATTGTCCCAGCATCATACAGGAAATTAGCCTGTACCAACTGTACCTGACAAATTACCCAGGTCTTAGAAGACCCGAGGTCTTCAAATTTCCTACTGAGTCTCTTCAGAAAGATCCCTGGAGATACTGTAAAACTGTTGCATGGACATGCTGAAATAGGAAGCATTGTTGCTGGATAAAGGCAGTCCCACACTCACAAGACATGTCTGTTTCAACAAAAACACCAAGACACCAGACTTGACTGTTTTCCTCAAAACAGGGGTTTTTAACTTCATTTTTTTTAAAAAAAGAAAAGGTCTCACAAAAACCATAGAAAACCACATCTCACTTAATTCTTTACTGTAGGCTTTACCGTACATGAAAAGGATAAAAAAGCAGAGCCAGGGCTGTTCTGGAGTTCTGGACTATCTAGTTGTTATATTAAGGCTGATCAAACGCCAAGTCATTTCTCCTTCTCTACTGGAAGGAATCCTGGGCAGGAAGATTTAATGTGGTGAATGATTTACTTGCTATTTGAAGAATTCTCTCGCAAGATATACAGTCCCTTTAGTTTTTCCCAGACAGTGCTATGCTAGGAGTTGCTAAGGAAGTGACAGAAATGGAAGATATTCTAAATAAATAATTAGTGATTTCTAGAAACAGGTTCTTTCGACTTCCCCCAGGATTTAACACCTTAAATGCGGAGACTTCACCAGTCTGTCCATGCTGGCTTCTCCACCCTCTTCTCCTCTGCCTGCCTTGCTTCCTGGCAGAGCAACAGAAGAGGGGGAGAACAGAGAATCAGACCCAGGCCTCTGCCTGCACACAAGCCAGGGGAACTCTGATGGACTCGGTTGTGTTGCACTGGAACACTGCTTTCCACAGAAGTCTAGAAGCAGACATCTGTCATATTGGCATCCACACACATTTTTTTTTCCCCTCTGAGAACCATATCCTGGTTTTGCTCTAGGAAAAATCCCTGCATCCCACTACCATGTACCTCCAGAAAGCACTGACCCCCACCTCTGCTCGTCAGAGGCAGGGGACTTTGGGGACAGGGACAGAGGCCTCTACTACCTGCAATTTAGGAAAAAGAATCAGGTGAACGCTCACTTCATAGCCATGAAGCGGAAAGTTTTATGAATGCGGCTAACCACCTCGGCAGCAGAAACTAAAAGTTGATCCGGTGGCATCATTCGACTCTGATTAAACCACACCCTGAAAACTATAGATCCCCGGGAAGAGTTGGGGAAAGAGTCGAGGGTGAATATGTTCAAAATACACTACATGCACATGTGAAGTTCTCAAAGAATTAATAAAAAACATTATATTGATTGTTTAAAGATCCCCATTCCCCTACCTTGGACTTCTCAGATACTTGAGCTATTTATTAAATTCCTTTTGGTTCATGCTTAGTTCAGATCTTACCTGGGATTAATGTATGCTATAACCGAAAGAATCCTGGCCACTCCAGTTCTGAGTCTAAACATGAATACACAACCACTAGAAATGGTTTTCTTTAAGGGCATTCTACCAGACAGTGATTTGAGGTTTTCGAATGGGCTGTGACTCAGGGAAATGTCCTATCCTTGATGAATGAGATATGGAGGAAGAGGAAAATACAATCGTAAGGGAAGCAAGGAGCCTTCCACGAGGACAATCCAGGAATGAATGACAGCCAGCTTGCAGAGATCAAGCTCACCGCTGTCCTAAATAAGGAACTCAGTGGTTTCGGTGAGATCATGGGGTTCACTGGCTGAAATGGCTGTGTACTTTTCAGAGAGTCTAAGTGGATAATGCCCATTCAACACCCAGTATACGTACTATAACATTTTCTAATATTAAACGCCTTAACTTATATTTAGGTTAGCACAATGTGTTCACTGCTTGTCCACTGGGAGTCATGGGAATGCTAATATGGAAAAAATAAAAAAAGCTACCTGCCAGTATTCTTTCTTCATCTGAGCACAAATGAAGAAACTGTCTTGGAAGGGAGTGGGGAAGGACACCCAACTGTGAGTTTGTTCTAAACACGGTTCTACATGTCTGTCTCAATACCTGTTAATTGTTTCCCCAACGTGAACCTTTTAAAATGCCTCTCGATTTATGACTTAGGAGCAAAAGATGCAGGAGTAAAGCCAGTGGGGAAAGTGAGTGCAGTACATCATACAACCACCACCCTGTGGCAGCGGATTTAACTAGCAGGGATCACTTCAGAGGGACATAAATGGCTTTTAACTTTCCCCCAGCAATGATAAGGTCATCTTGTGGTTCCACAAATTCCCAGGACAATGGAATTAAAATAGGGAAAATCAACACAACAAAAACTTGGAGGATGAAGGGATTAACTGTGGAGTACAGTATGGTCAATTAGCAGCCATGTGACATCTCCCAGTGAGTGAAGCCCTTAGCATCAGCAATGTCAGGTAAGCCAAGTGCTACACAACAGGCCACAGTGAGGATAAAATGGTTTAGTGAAGACATGAGTGAAGAAAGATGTCAGACGCACAGCTGACTGATGGGAAGAATTCCAGGCAGAGAGCAGCTAATGTAAAGGCCCTGCGGCCAGGTCATGTTTAGATTCTCGGGGAAAGCAGGAAGCTAGTGCAGTGCAAACAGGAACAGAGAGAAGAGGCGAGTGGACGTGAAAGAACGAATCAGCCTTGTCAGGCCTTACAGGTCCCAGTCAGGCTTGGAATTTCTTCTACATGGACTCATTTGGAAATTAAAGGGAAATAAGAAGTATGATACACTTCACACTCTAAAATGGTCATTTACTGTGGTTACTTCATGAAAATCAGACGACAGCGAGGCAAATGGACAAAGGATAAGGGTTGAACCATGGCAAAAGGTGCCACATAGATGCACGCATGCATACATGCATACATATAGATATGTAGGTAAGAACACACACAGGTGCAAAGATACATGGCTGACAGAGATATGAGAATATCCAGAAATATATGTGTATGTATGTCTGTATATAAATACACACAACATATTTGCATGCGTATACTCAAACATGCACATATATAAATATGCTTATCAAACACAGGTGTTTCATTAAATATTCTTTACAAACATTTAAGAAACTTATTTTTCTTCTTGTGAAAAATCATTGTGTGAAGATTTACACAAATGCTGAGTTTTCAAAACCTTGTTGGCACAGAGAAGGCACAAATCTAAAAGGGAAAGCCCATGCGCAGTGGGTGGGTAGATGCACCTCTAAGACAACATCCCTGCAGGATCAATGCTGATGCCTCAAGTTCAGAAGACTTGGGATCCCTGATGTAAAAACATACATACAGATTAAATAAATGCTATGTGTTCTCTAAAACATCTCGTGATTTCCACTGGTTCTGTGTCCCACCACACACACACACACACACACACACACACACACACACACACACACGTCCCCTTGAGCTTCATTTCAAACTCAGGTTTCTAAGTGGCTGGTGCCTGCGCAACGACACACTCCGAGGATCAACGTTCCCTGCCTAGAGGACAGCAAACCCTCCAGCTTGTATCAGCCACTAGTATTTTTACATTCTGGAAATACTGTTTATACACCGCTCCACTCCATCTGTTTGGGAAGGGAACCAGAGGGCCCTGAAGATGATATTTTTCCAGAAAAGAAGAAAAAAAAATAGAGAGAGAAAGAAAGAATCAAAGTGTTTTGGCAACTGCTAGGCACACCTGACAAAAGCGTATTCATTTCCTGCAGCTACTGCAATAAGTCACCGCAAGTTGGAGGCTGAACACAATATAAATATATTACCTGCTGTTCGCATGACCAAAGTCTGAGACAGATCTCAGTGGCAGTGTCACTGTGCTGCCTTTCTCCTGAAGATGCCAAGCCTCGGCCACCTTGCTTTTTCTCTGACTCAAGAAGCTGCATAGACTCCTTGGCTCGTGGCCCTTCCCTCTGTCTTCAAAGCCTTCAGATAGAGCTGACTGGATCCCTCCCATGCTTCTCTGCCTCTGGTTCTCTCACCGCCTCCCCTTCCATTTGTAAGGTTTCTTGTAATTAATTGGGTTCATAAAAAAAAAAAAAAACAGACAATCTGTCACTCAGTTAGCTAGTTAGCACTTAATCTTAATTCCGTCTGAAATGCAATTGTCCTTTGCCACGAAATCTGATGTATCCTGTGAATTGGGATAAAGATATTTCAAGGGACTATTGCTCTGCCTACTGCTTAGAAAGCAAGATGGACCGGCAACCAGAAGGTGATATATGGATATACCAGCCTGGGAAACACAGCCGAGGTGTGCAGAGAGTGGAAAAGATGATGGGCCAACTGAGAACAAAATAAGAGAATCTTCTGGTCACTTCTGGAGTTGATTAACAGCAGGGTAGTCTGACAAAGCAAGCATGCCCCATTACTCTTTATGTTGTTTCAGTATAAGACACCAGTGGTCATAAGTCAGGGCGAAAGAGTTATGCAGAGTAAGGCTATCCAAGAGTTCTCTGGCACTCTCTGCAGTCTGCACTCAGAACATTTGATATCCATGCTGGATAATAGTTTCTGTAAATTAAACTTCTTAATCTAACTTTATGATAAGAGGGCTTGTCCTGTACTTCAGGCATTCCCTGGAGTGCGACATCCCAGAAAACCAATTACCTGGAGGAATTCAGAAAACGTGCATGGACTAACAACAACTAACAGGTGTAGACAAGGTAGCTCTCTGCTTAGAACCCTTGCCCCACTTCTGCAAAATCACTGTGGGTTGAAAGGAGGCTGTTGGTCCCATTTTAAAGATGTAAAATACAAGGTTCAAAGGTTAAGTTCCAATCTGCGTATAAGGGAAGCATATGAGGAACTCTGACTCAAAACTGTGACCTCTGATTTCAAGTCCACCTTTTAAAAAAAACTATTTTTCTTTTTTATTTATTTACCTTTTAATTTCTCTGTGTGTGTGTGTGTACACAATGTGTGTCTGTGAGTTTGCAGAGCCACGTGTGTAAGAGTGTACACGTATGTGTCAGTGTACATGTGATAGCAGTTAAGAGATGTTTGGTCCTAGCCTTCCTCCTTGTTTGAAAGAGTGTTTCTTTGCTATCTTGTCTCTGTGGATGCCAGATGAGCTGGCCTGTGAGCTCCCAGGAACTCACCTGCCTCTACCTCCATCTCTTCAAGGGAGCGCAGGGATTATAGGCAGTCACACTCCATGTCTGCCTTTCCCACAGTTTCCGGAGATTCAAACTCAAGCTTTCCACATTTGCACAGCAAGCTCTTTTATGCACCAAGACATCTCTTCAGCCCCAGGTTCACATTCTTTATCAAAATGCCAGGTGACTGTAAAATTCAAAGTACCCTGGGGTAGGGTGGAGCCATGATTTAACTCAAATATTTCCTCAGCTCCAGCAACTCTCGAGATTCTCACCTCCAGCAGAGGGTTTCACGGGTTAGCACAAGGAAGGAAGACCCCCACCTGTAGAGTGAGCAAACCAAAGCAAGCATGGGACCCTTTTGCAGCTGATTATTAAATGACAATTATGCAGAAATTTGGAGACAAGAGCTTGCTATCCAGTTTCGGCTAGCCCTGAACTCAGGGCCCTCCAGCCTCGGCTTGGGTGCTAGGATTATGAGTGTGTCCCAGCACACCCAGTGGTGATGACATTGATGATGCATTTAGATAGGTTTAATCCCAATGACTCTTGAAGCAAAATGGTCCATGAGAAAGAACCAGCACTATTCTCCTAGAACATCACCATAGCCAGAGAGGCCAGGAAACAAGCCATTTGTCACAGCGGAGATTCACCTGGCTCCTGACAGCCTGCTGTATGTCCTTGGAAACGCCACTTGCTCTCCCAGTCTCATCCTCATCTATCTGTAAAAGAGGAGTGGAGAGATCCACCTGAGAGGCTAGGTGAGTGGACGCCTGTCTGCTCACACACGGGAAGTTTGTCCTCCTTGCACCCAACATGGTCCTGTGGAATTGGCATGTGAAAGCACTTACAATTTATAACCCAAGCTCCCAAGAGACAGGAACATTCTTTGTTCTCAGAAGTCAGGAGTCTTAACACACAGAAGGCTCCCCTTGGTCCCATTAGTCTGTTGAGTCTTTATTGGCAGCTAACAAACCATTGCCTTTTGAGTGTCTATCTTCTGCCAGAGCACTGGTAAGGAATGAGATAGACAAGGTCCTCGTTTCTTTGTACCTTACCATCCAATGAGGGGGTGAGTGACCAGGGTAACCTCGAAGGATAATATACACTGTGAGGAGAATAATGCAGCCGAGCAGGGCAGAACTGGGAGATCTTTCTATAGATGGGGATGGTCTATGGGAAGGGTCTAACTCCAGTCAACACCTGAAGACTTGATAAGGCGACACCCGCAACCTAAGGATTGGAGACAAAGTATCCCAGGAAGAAGGGGTATGACTGAAAAGGTCCTGCAGAGGGCGATAGTGTGGCCTGGTCCCAGAACAGAAACTATCCCTCCAGTATCCGTAACATATACCACATAAATGTGCACATTTGTTAAAATTAAAAATAAATCACACTGTCAAGGACTGAACTACCTTTCCATTCTTGGAGTGAATCCTATTCAGTCAAGGCCTATGTTCCTTTATCATATAATGCTTTATATATTCATTTCTCTACTTGATGGCCATGTTTAAACCCAGCAAATGGCATACAGTTGGTATTACATGTTTAATGAATAAATGAATGAATGAATGAATGAATGAATGAACGAATGAGAAGTGCAACTCAGTCTGACCTCAAACTAATCCTTTAAGCCTCTTGCCAGTTAAAAAGCTGGATGAGAGATCATGGACCACCCCAGAGAGGGCTTTTATGTTTCATGGGCATCTGGTATAACTGACGCTCATTTTTCTAGCAGTCGACCCCATAAAACCCTCTTCCTCTTTCAACAAATTACGTCCTGTAACTCTGGTGGGACTAGCTCTGCTCCCCCACTCCCACCACCATTTCAAGTCAAAGGAGTGTCTACATATCATCACCTCGGCCTATCAAGAGCTCACCCAACCCCTGCTTTAGGAGGGGGGCATGTGTCACAGCTTTGAACAAGGGTGTCTCCAGGCACACTCCACAGACACTCTTAAAAGGCATCCCCAAAACATGGGGGGGGGCTGTTATTTACCACCTGAAATAAAATCTGATGAGACACACCTGAGAAGAAAGCAAGCAGAGACAAGTATGGCAGAGGGAAGAATGCAGAAGCCTCTCCCCCTCCCCTCTCCCCTCTCCTCCTTTGAGCCTGACATGGCTTTCCTTGAAGCCCATGACCCAACAAACTTGCTTGTAACATATGCCAATAAATCATCCTTTGAAATGAAGTTCCACTTTTCTCACTTGAAGCCCCCACATATGTGAAATGTATACTATATATACGTGCACATGTATGTGAATTAATATGCATGTTACTGCATTCCCCTGTAAATATGCTTTGTCTACTCTTCCTTTTTCCTTCTTCAAAAGTGTCTCACCACATAGACCAGGTTGGTCTCACACTCACTATGAAGACCAGGCTAGCTTCCCAGTCACAGAGATCTGTCCACCTCTGCCTCCTGAATGCTGGTATTAAAGGTGTGTGCCACTACACCTGCGTAGTAGACTCTTAAAAAAGGTTGAAAATAATTTAAGGCAGGCAATCCTAACTAGTGAGTGCTTTGTGGGAAAAAAAAAGATCAACCTTCTGCTTTTAATTAATGGCAAGATCAGCATAAAGTCTCTGTGGTGAATGATAATTTCAGACTGAAAACCCCAAGTCAGGTGCAGAGTCGCTTGCTAAACCTCAGAAACCAATGGTCTCCAGAGCTGCTTTTACCAGGGTGGTAGTTCAATACCTTCCAGAGGCATCACCCACTATGAAAAACCCAGAGCTTTCAAGATTCCTAGCATACAACTCTAGCTGTCTTCTATTCACCTGGAGTCCCGAGCCTTCTACACTGACTCAATTTAAAAGTAAAATGGCCCTGGTACAGCTTACAAAAGTAAAAATAAATCATGTTCAGATGGCTGGAGCCCCCGAGTGACCTCGCCAGAACTCAGGCAGGAATGTGGCAAAGTGTCCTGGGTTCTGTGGTGAAGATGAAGACAAGATGTGTTTCCACCAGAGGCTCAAGAGCGTGGCAAACCAGAGAACTGGACCATTTTCTTTCCTCCAGATCTTCTGGGTGGAGAGCATGACCAGGGTGACCTCAGGAAACCAGATTCATCTCCCACTCGGCGCCTACAGGCCGACTTCTAGAACCCTCTGATTGTTCCCTGGAGAACTATGTTAGAGCTGCTGAAGACTTGCAATCCCTCTTTCAGACATAATCTTGAAATAAAAGACCATATTCAAATGAATGACAACTGAGTAATGGCTTTCTCCTTAGGGTCCTCCACGCTGACGGGCAGAATAAAAGTGAGGCGCTGAAAGAAAATGAATAAGCCAAGCAAGGTACCTTGTGTCACCAACTCTACACAAAGCATTTGAAACGGCTTTTCAATGTTCACTGTCATACAGTGTTTTGGAAGGAAGCAATACTGAGCCCATTCTGCAGATGGAGAAACTGAGGTTTCCTGACATCAACGTATCCAAGATCATCCAGTGAGCATGCTGTGGCTCCTGGCTCAGAGATGAAGGGCCTGCCCCACACTGCATCACTTCAGTGTCCTACAGTCTCCATCCCTGTTAAGAGTCTGCTACAGAAATGCATTTGAGGACCGGAGTATTTCAGTCAAAAAATGGGCTTTATTAATATAAGCAAGCTGGTACCAGGCATAACAAAGTAAAACAGAGAACCCATTTGACCTACCTCTTAGATCTCCGTCCTCTCTTACAGGAATATATCTTATAAATCCAAGTTATCTATATACAGATCAATTGTGGGCACTTCAGATCAATAAGTTAAGAATTTTCCTGCTGGGAATATAGCTCAGTGGTTGAGCACTTGGCTACCATGCATAAGGTCCTGAATTCCATCCTTAGCTTTGAAAAACAAAAGAACAAACAGCTGGCCTGGCAGAGCACATCTGTGATCCCTGCACTCTGGAGGCTGAGGCAGGGGGACCTGGGCCTACCTGCAGGGAATGTTAATTGGGAAGAAAAGGGTATTTTAGCTGTGAAGTTTCTTTTTCTGCCTCAATGTTTGTATCAGGCTCTGTTGGTGCTTGCTGCCATGAACCTGGGAAGTATTTCCCTCACGCTGATGCAAAAAGCTAGAAAAGGGAGAAACACTAACCCAAATAGCACAATTCTGGCCACTGCACACCAGTTCTTTTCTGAAATGAGTTTAGCCCAGAGGTCACAAACTGGTAGCAAGTTGGCTGCATCCAGCCCACAGATGGGTTTCATTTGCTCTGCAGTACTGGCCCACACAGTGTTTTTTAAGGAACCAAAATCCGTGGCCAGTACTAAAACTCAGAAGATTTTACATCAAAACCTGGTTCCCCAGTTTCTCTTCCAGAGTAAGGCTCTGGTGATCCCAGGGTCGTGTGCAGCCAGACAGGGCTGCAGCTGCCCCCAGCTCAAGGGAAGTGAGCTCCCTGGAGACCAACCCCTCCTAGCAGTTTGCTGCTTTCATTTATCTGACCCACAGGAGCCTGATGTCACCTGAGTTTGTTTACAATGAGAAAGAGATGCAGGCCACAAAGGCCTCCTTATTTGGCTCTTCCTAAACCAATCCAAATGAGACAACGTCATCACATACTTGATAAAGGTGAAGGCACAAGAAAGCAAACAGATTTCAGAAAAGAGGATGAACACTCCTCAGCCTCATTTAGACTTCTGCCTCGGACACTCACTTTGTTGATAAACGTGTCCACTTTTATTATCTCATTTATCCCCCCAACAAGCCTATCAGGAAGAAATTACTGTCAGCCAAACTGAACCTGAGTGATGTTATATAAGCTATGCACTGGAGGATCATTCAGCTGGTACGCTGTGATGTCTGGTGTGAACTCAATTGCATCCAAAGTGATGAATGAATGCCACATCACCAATTCCACCTCAGGACCCTTGCATTCACTCTTCCTGCTGCTGGGAACCTCTTCAACTGGATCTTTATATGTGTGTGTGTGTGTGTGTGGAGGGGGTGTGGATCTTATCTTTTCACTATATTTACGTAATTTCCATCACGTGATCATATCAAAATAACGTCCTTGAATGCACACATACATATATGTGAGCACATGCACACACACACGTCCTGGCACATGCACGTACACTAACACATTCACACATCATGAGCTTCAGCTTAGAGGAAGCTCTAAGCAGCTCAGTAGCAACAATGGCATCTAGGGCATCTTAGAAACACAGAAGTCCAGAGTGCCACCCACTCCCCAAGACCTGCAGCATCAGAATCCAGGTGGACCAAGATGTCTGAGCATGCTCCACATTCAAAAGCTGGAAACTGCACAAGGGCCACCCAATTTTCCATTCTTCAAGAGCCACTTTTAAAAGGTAAAAACAAGTGATATTGAGGGTTGAGGCTGTAGCTCAGTGGTGGAACACGCACAGAAGACCATGGCTTCAGTCTCCTATAAGTGCCAACAACAACAACAACAACAACAAGCACAGAATTAATTTAATAATGTACATTATTTAGCTCAACATGAATGCTAGGATTTCTATATGCCATGAATAGAAAATTACTATTGAGCAACTTTTCATTCTGTGTATTTCCTGCTTCTGGCATATTCCAATTTGGCCACTTCAGCTGTACCAGTCACACTGGGCAGAGGAGCTCTGGGTCTTTAGTTAGCTGAGTTTTCCTTACATCTCTCATCAAAGCCAAACATTCACTACATACTGTTTGGTTTGCTTGTTTGATGCCCCCCCCCCCCACACACACACACACCTTCTTACTAAACTAACGGTTTCGGGAGAATGGACCTCCCATCCATCTCACGTTTCACTTTACCCTCCATTCCTAAAATGGTACTAAGTATAGCAGGTATTAAATGTTTGTTTGTTTGTTTGTTTGTTTGTTTGTTTGTTTGTTTGTTTGTTTG